>JAJPUD010008858.1:0-31400 GCA_023553655.1 Myrmecobius fasciatus | reverse complement strand
ATATATATATATATATATATATATATATATATATATATATATATATGCATATACATATATATATATTATATACAGAGAGAGAATTTTGAAGATTACAAAATGAACAATATTTTTGTCCTAGAAGATTTATGTACATTATGATTGAGACATTTTTGAGTATTCCTTGCAGTCAAGAGAGCTATCTATGAACATTGGTTCATATTCTCAACTTTAAATGAGGCAAGTAAAGTTGACAACATGTGACAATGTAGCAAGAGTTGAGAAACCCAAAGGCTAGCCAGCCTTTGGGATGACACAAACAATGTTGGCCAATTTATTGGTCAGTAAGTTGTAGAACTTAATTATGGGAACTACCCATTTCTTACCATCTCTCAATTGTACCTCTAAGCCATTATACTAGTATATTCACCTAATCTTTGTCTTTCTTTCCTATAAAAGTGTCTCTGATTCTGATTCTTTGCTAGCTTACCTTGGAAATTCAGTCTCCTTCAATTGGTGTTACAATATTCTCCTTGATTCTAACTTTTTGCTAAATCCTCTCAGAATTAGCCCTCTATCAAGCAACATGATAAATCTCTGACTCTTAACTTGGAGACAGTATGGGAATTTTTTCTCCAGTCCCATGACACTTACCAAGGAGACCCTAATCTTGTTGGAGTGTCATCAAGTTCACTCACATTTAAAAATATATTCAACTTCCAGAAGAGTAATAAGCAGAGCTTGATTGACTATTACCACTATTTCCACTATTTTTAAGTCTTAAGATGCTTATTTTTCAAAGTGACTGCAGAGACTGATTAAATAGCAGAAAGGATACCTGTGACAAGATACAATCCAATTATAGTCTTGTCAAATCCATGCTACATATATGAAACACTCACCACCTGAAGCTGTTTTCCCTTACTCTTGAGTCCCTTTTGTTCTTTTGTTTTCCACATTGTAGGAAGCATGTTAACCAGAGAGAAGTTTTTTAGCTAAGGTCTAAGAACTTAAAATAAGTCAAATTTACATTTAGAGTATAATTCTATATCTCTCTGAGTAGGGGTCCAGAGATTTTACCATTTTGTCATATGAGAAATGGATGAATATTACTTTGTTTTTCATGATTACAAAAAATAAATTAGAGAAAGGAAACAAATTAGAAAACTCAGACTTACAGTTATCGGGTGGTCAGAGTGGTGGTTATCTCCCTTGAAAGAATGCAAGAAAGCAAACTCTTTAGGGGCAGGGACTGGGTTTTGTGATGGGGTGGTGCTTTGAGATTTAAAAGCAAGCTTTTTATTTTTGCACTGTTGAAGCCCTTTCAGTGCATTCAGGAAGGGCAAAACTAGAAGTCTCCCTACCTGTTGAGCAAATATCTTAGTTTAGCACTCTTTTGTAGCTGGGGAAAATTCCCACCAGAAGCTCTGAATGGAGGAGGGAATAGGACTGTTCACCCTAGCACTCCCTTACTGACTCTGTTTTGGTTGACACTGGGGTGTCCTTTTTCATGAGAAAGCAATAAATTCCCTTTTACCTCTCCTAAAACAAGTCTCTGACTGATTAATTGGATGGGGGGGCAGTCATCTTTACCACACAGTTAGAATGGTCAATCTCTTTCTCTCTGTTTCTGTCTCTGTCTCTCTCTATCTCTGTCTCTCTCTGTATCTCTCTCTTTCTCTGTCTATCTGTCTCTGTCTCTCTGTCTCTCTGTCTGTCTGTCTCTCTCTCTCTCTTTCTCTCTCTCTCTCTCTCTCACACACACACAGACACACACAAACATGAAACCTGGGACTAGTTATTAAAATGATTTTTTTTGTTTTGTATTTTATGGATTCTCCAAATCTTAGCTGTCCTCACTTACTTAATGGTGCTTCAAGAAGAAAAGAACTAAAGTGAAAATCAGTATTGTTTTAGCACAGAGATATTTTTAACGAAAACTTTATCTATTTGCTAATGGAAGAATTTTCTTTCAGTCTCTCTTTGCTAGGTTCTTGTTTACTAATCATCAAAAATTAAATTTTGTTAATCCAGTGTCAAGGGAGGGAAAATCAAAGTAACTGCTATATTTTTTAATTGAAGCTATTTGTTTAATGCAAAGTACAGAAAAATAATTTGACATCTAATTTGAGTCCTTAGAGCTTTACTAGATCTAGCATATCACCAAGTAAATGTTACCAAATACTGCCATTAATGCACTGGTTGGAAAACACCAACTGAAGTAAGAAGCACCACTTTAAAACCTGTGTAAAAAGTGAAAATAAACAGAATATTCTTTGGACAATTTGATGGTCAAATGTAGATTTAATATCTTTATGACTGTGAGCTAGTTAACAAGCTCTACAGTATAACATAGCTTTGAAGATACACATTTAATCAAAAGCAAGATTCTATAGTCAACGTTTATTATACCATTATTATGTTATCAGGCACTGTGTGTTATACTAAGGACATAAATCCAAGAATAAAGGAAAACACTCTCAGGGAGCTTACAATCATGTGGGAGGGGAAAATACACAAAAGGGATATTATAAGAAGTTTATGGGAAGGAATCTTTCCATGAGGAGTTGGGGTGGATGGTGTCACATTGCTAAAAGTCAAAGAAGCAAAGTTAAGAGAGGGGTGATGTTGTCTAGCCTGAGCCACACAAAAATGGAGACACAGAGAAGAACTCACCAATGTAAGAAGAATAAAAAAGGGCATGTTTGCTTGAAAACTCTGAAGGAACATTTGATTTTCTAAAACTTAATGTCACCTTCAGGAACCTCTCCCACACACAATAAAGGGCATGCCTCTTACAGTGAACCAAATTAGGCATGAATCTTTGAAAGATATACCTGAGAAGGGTTTGTTACAACTCTTTCTGATGAGTGATGTTAGAAAAGAATTAAACAGGGGCACCTAGGTGGCTCAGTGCATAGAGCACCAGCCCTGAAATCAGGAGGACCGGAGTTCAAATTTGATCTCAGACACTTGACATTCCCTAGCTGTGTTACCCTGGGCAAGTCACTTAACCTCAACTGCCTCAGCAAAAAGCAAAAAAAAAAAAAAGAAAGAAAGAAACAATAAATGATGTTATGTTCAGATGTGCTTATCATTGGTGTAAAGGATATCACCTCAGAATCCAAGTTGATGACAGATTATTGTTCCTTGTGTAGATGACTTTATACTGATTGTATAATACAGAACATTATGGAATTCCTAATTAATAATCAAAATCACTCAAGTGATTTCACACAACATGTGAAACACAATGGGCGTGGAGAATGTTTATTATCTAGAACAGAGATGTTAGACTTTATCTATGCACAACATTCTCAAGCATACTTGAACCAAATTAAAATGTAATTGGAAAACTTGTAACAACAACAATGACAATAATAATACCTAATAGTAATAATAAAAAATGATATATGTTAAAACCGTAACAGTATATGACCCACAGAAGTTATTTATATATAAATCTGTGTTGAATCAGTAATGGATGGTATGTATGGTGGGCATGTAATCAGGAACACATAAATATAAATTCTCAGTTGAGATACTTACTAGATATCTGACTCTGGGAAATCACTTAATTACTGTTTCTTCAATTCCAAAATGGTGATAATAATGACATCTGTTTCCTATGATTGTTGTGAAAATCAAATAAGATAACAATTTTGAAGCAATATAAATATAAAGTGCAATATAAATGTTAACTATTACTGTTTTTTACAAAAATGGGCTCAGAAGGGATTCCCCTATAATCTTTGACTCTCAGGATTTGATTCCTGCTAAAATAAGAACCATGTAACTGGAGAAAACCTGACTTGGAGCAAAAACCAGTGAACTTCTGTTAGTGATAAATATATTATCAAGTTTTCAGCAGAAGGATATCAATGATTCCCTGTCCTGAGGGATTAGGTTGTAGTTGACTCTATTCACCAAAGACCTGACTAGTTTCAGAAGTTCAAACATAAACTTTAGGAATTCCAGAAGGAATGGTGTCTCAGGGAATCGTATAATAGAGGCAAACTTAAAAGGCTCTCTGTTTTGTACTTTCAAAGCTAAGGGGTACACTCTAAGAACCAAATTTTCCAAAGCTAACAAAATGAATTAGTCTTCAGAGTGGGTATGCTCTTTAGGTGATTGGGATTGGGAGATATTTATATGTGGCTTTGTAAAGATAAATTCCCTTGCATGTAGCTTGCAAAGGAAGAAAATGAGGGTCCTAATAAGTTTGAACAAATTTGTTCTTCCTCCCCCAAGGCTTGTCATTCTATGTTTAGACAATGTTTGATTCCTGCTGAAATTCTACCAGCAGGATGTCAGACTTTAGTTATGGATATTCCCATCCACACAACTATATAGGTATGGACTTATCAACTAGTTAAGTTTGAGCAGGAAGTTTGGAAAGTTGTAGCTTAAATTCATATTACTGACAATGATAATAGAAATTCTTTTCTTAAATTTTATTTTATTTTATTTTATTTGCATAACATGTGTGGGTAATTCTTCAACAATAACCCTTACATAGCTTTCCGTTACAAATTTTTCCCCCCAACTCCCCACCCCTCCCCTAGATGGCAGGATATCCTCTACATGTTAATTATGTTAAAATATTGGCAAATCGAATATATATATATACATATTTCCAAATTTATCATTGTTGTGCAAGAAAAATCTTATCTACACAAACAATATATCAGATAAAGGAAACACAATGTAAGCAAACATCAATCAAGGAGTATGAGAATATTATGTTGTGGTCCACATTTCACATCCCTCTCTCTGGGTGTATATTGCTTTCTTCAGTGAACAATTGGAGGTGGTTTGAAACATTTCATTGTTGAAGAGAGCCATGCCCATCAGAATTATTCATCATATAGTACTGTTGTTGCTTTGTATAATGATCTCCTGGTTCTGCTCATTTCACTCAGCATCAGTTCATGTAAGTCTCTCCAGGCCTCTCTGAAATCATCTTGCTGGTCACTTCTTACAGAACAATAATATTCATAGTATTCATATACCATAATTTATTCAGCCATTCTCCAATTGAAGGGCATCTATTCAATTTCCAGTTTCTAGCCACTACAAAAAGGGCTGCCACAAGCATTCTTGCACATTTGCGGCCTTTTCCTTCCTTTATGATTTCTTTGGGATATAAGCCCAATAGAAATGCTGCTGGGTCAAAGGGTATGCACAGTTTGATAACTTTTTGAGCATAGCTCCAAATTGTTTTCCAGAATGGCTGTATCTGTTCACAGCTCCACCAACAATGCATCAGTGTCCCAGCCCTCCCACAACCCCTCCAACATTCATCATTAACTTTTCCTGTCATTTTAGCCAATCTGACAGGTGTGAAGTGGTACCTCAGGGTTGTCTTGATTTGCATTTCTCTGATCAACAGTGATTTGGAGCACCTTTTCATATGACTATAAATAGTTTTAATTTCATCCTCTGAAAATTGTCTGTTCATATCCTTTGACCATTTATTGATTGGAGAATGGCTTGAATTTTTATAAATATGAGACAATTCTCTATATATTTTAGAGATGAGACCTTTATCAGAACCCTTAAATGTAAAGATGATTCCCCAATTTATTACTTCCCTCCTAATCTTGTCTGCATTGATTTTGTTTGTACAAAAACTTTTTAACTTAATATAGTCAAAGTTATCTATCTGGTTTTCAATTAAGAGTTCCAGTTCTTCTTTGGACATAAATTTATTCCATCTCCATAGGTCTGAGAGGTAAACTATATTACATTCCTCTAATTTACTTATAGTATCACTCTTTATATCCAGATCATGAACCCATTTAGATCTTATCTTGGTATGTGGTGTTAGATGTGGGTCAAGCCCTAATTTCTTCCACACTAGTTTCCAGTTTTCCCAGCAGTTTTTGTCAAATAGTGAATACTTATCCCAAAAGCTGGGGTCTTTGGGTTTATCAAAAACCAAATTGCTATAGTTATTGCCTAGTTTGTCTTGTGATTCTATCCTATTCCACTGATCGACTACTCTATTTCTTAGCCAGTACCATATGGTTTTGATGACCGCTGCTTTATAATATCGTTTTAGATCTGGTGCAGCAAGTCCACCATCGTCAGCCTTTTTTTTTCATTAATCCCCTTGAAATTCTTGACCTTTTGTTTTTCCAAATGAACTTTGCTACTATTTTTTCTAGATCTGTAAGATAATTTCTTGGGAGTTTGATTGGTATGGCACTAAATAAGTAAATTAGTTTGGGTAGTATTGTCATTTTTATTATATTCGCTCGGCCTACCCATGAGCATTTTAAATTTTTCCAATTGACTAGGACTGATTTGATTTGTGTGGAAAGTGTTTTGTAGTTTAGTTCATATAGTTCCTGACTATCTCTTGGCGATAATAGAAATTCTTATAATGGAAAGGGAAATCACATAACCATTAATTTCCTTGCTAGGTGAGTTGAAGGTTATGACACAAACTTCAGGAAGGACTTTTGGTTTGTCTCCTGAAAGATGGGTTTGATAAGACAATCTAACCCATGAAGCCGCTGGTAAAACTATATGGGAAAATAATCACTAGAAGTCCTTTAGCACCATACAAGTCTGAGGTATTCTTGAAAAGCTCTTCCCTGATTTGGATCATTCAGGAAAGTTAAAAAGGGCCATTTTGAAGGAAAAACATAGTGTTACTTCAGTATTTATGTGGGCCCTTTCAGGAACCTCTAGTCTATAGCTAGATACAAATGAAAATCTTTAAATTTCTAATCTATCCTATGTATTTAACTAAATACAATATCTGATCCCAAGTTTGGGGACAAAAAAATTCTTCTTTTGTGACAGAAATGAAAGAGGTTGTAGTAATTAATTATACCATAGTTCCTTCAAAATTTTTCAGGAGAGCAGATTTCTACAGATGCTATAGAATTCATTGGACTATAGAGAACTGAACAAAGCCATCAGATCTGATGCTACAGCTGTTCCTGATCTCATCAATGTTGTAGATGAAGTAGATAAAACTAGGGCAAGTAGTATGGAGTTACTAATCTTCCCAATATACTTTTTTATTTCTTTTGTCTTGTGTTATTCTTCTTCAATTTTGGTGGCAGTTATTATTTAAGAATAATCTGTTTGCACGGCTAAGAAATCCCTTATACTTTCACTGTTCTTGATCAGAGATACCTGAACTCAGTCTCTCTATCTTGCCACATTGCTATTAGAAGAAACCTGAAAGAGTTTCTGAAAACCCTTTCTGAAACGTTTGCGTATGCCAAAACATTTATTACATAATATTGATTAGACCAGATAAACTCATATTATCCAAGATTTTAAACCAGATAGTAATTCATATAAAGGAGGAGAAGCAAATTAATCCTAAGAAAATCCAGGGTCAAAGAAAAAAATATTGCATGTGATCAAAAAGAAACAAATCAATTATCAATTACACAGGATTTAGCAGCTGGAATATTAAAGGATTAGAGGTCATAGAATATGATATTCTGAAAGGTAAAGGTATTCTAGACCTAGAATCATTTATCTGATAAAAATAAGCATAATATTCAAAGGGAAAACTACTCAGTGAAATATAAACTTCTCAAACTTTCATAAGAAAACCAAATTTGAATAAAAATTTGATTTTCAATATCAAGATCCCAAAGAAGCCTTTAAAATGTTTAAAACGGAAGCAAAAACATATGTTATTCAATGGAGTTGAGCCATTTATATGCCATCATGGGAAGATGATATTTGTAATTTTTTTTTGGTTAAGGCAATTGGGGTTAAGTGACTTGCCAAGGGTCACACAGCTAAGAAGCATTAAGTGTCTGAGGCCAAATCTGAACTGAGGTATGAGAGAGAGAGAGAAAAGATAAGAAAGGAAACTACATCTTGGTTTAAAAAAAAAATCACCCTAAACAATGAAGCAATATCAAAACTAAAATGTTTATCAATTTCAATTTTTATTCAATATCAACACTAAAATTCAATTGTAACAGTGGGTATTTATATGCAAATTATTTTTTAATTTTATTTTTTTTATTTGCAAAACATATGTATGGGCAATTCTTCAACATTAACCCTTACAAAGCTTTCTGTTACAAATTTCCCCTCCTACTCCCCACCCCTCCCCTAGATGGCAGGATATCCACTACATGTTAATTTTGATAAAGTACTTGACAAATTGAATATATGTATACATATTTCCATACTTATCATTGTTGTGCAAGAAAAATCTTATCTACAAGAAAGAAATATCAGATAAAGGAAACACAATGTAAGCAAACATCAATCAAGAGTATGAAAATGTTATGTTGTGGTCCACATTTCACATCCCTCTCTCTGGGTGTATATGGCTTTCTTCACTGAACAATTGGAACTGGTTTGAAACATTTCATTGCTGAAGAGAGCCATGTCCTTCAGAATTGATCGTTATATAATATTGTTGTTGCCGTGTATAATGATCTCCTGGTTCTGCTCGTTTCACTCAGCCTCGGTCCATGTAAGTCTCTCCAGGCCTCTCTGAAATCATCCTGCTGGTCATTTCTTACAAAGCAATAATATTCCATGACATTCATATACCATAATTTATTCAGCCATTCTCCAATTAATGGGCATCCATTCAGTTTCCAGTTTCTAGCCACTACAAAAAAGGCTGTCACAAACATTCTTGCACATGTGGGAACCTTTCCTTCCTTTATGATTTCTTTGGGATTATATGCAAATTCTTAAAGAAGAAGTTAAGTATTACAGGTTCAAAAACAAAAAAGAGAGAGAGAACATTTTGAAATATAAAATTGATTATTTTTATTATATTAAATTAAAATGCTATTGCACAAATAAAAACCCCGGTTATAAGGAAAGCAGAGACTGCTTTGACTTATATACAAATCATTACCCAATTGAAAAATGGTCCAAGGGTATAAAGTCAGTTTTCAGATGAAGAAATCATCCTTAGTGGATGAAGAAGTATTTGAAATAACTTCTGATAAGAATAATTAAATTTAAAACAACTCTGTTTTATCACTTCACACCTATCAGATTGGTTAATGTGACAAAAAAAGAAAAATTATAAATGTGGGAAAATTAGAACTATAATATGCAGTTCATGGATTTGTGAACTGATTAAATTATTCTGTAGAGAAATTTGGAATTATGCCCAAAGGGCAAACAAACTGTGTATACTCTTATCCAGCATTACTACTTCCAAATCTGTATCCCCCAAAAAGGTCATAAAAAGAGGACAAGAACCTTATTGTGTAAAAATATTTATAACAGCTCTTTTTGTGGTAGCATCAACTGGGGATGACCATTAATTGGGGAATAGTTGAGCAAAAAATTCACGTGGTATTTGAATATAATAGGATACTATTGGCTAATGAAAAATGATGAACAAGTAGATTTCAGGGGAAAAAAAAAAACTTGGAAAGACTTTTATGCATTCAAAGTAAAATGTGCAGAACCATGGAAAAATTGTACACAGCATCAAAAACATTATGTAATGATCAACTATGAATGACTCAGCTCTTCTCTGCAACACAATGATCCAAGATAGTTGCCAAGATCTCAGGAAGAAAAATGCTATTTATATCCAGATGAAGAGCTGATGGCCTCTGAAAGCAGACCAAAACATATTATTTCTTATGGTTTCCCCCTTTTATCTGTTTTTTTTTTGCTACTGTTGATTAATATTGAAAAATGTGATGGCACATTCATTATCTACTTAAAATTTCCTGCCATTTTAGGAAGAGGAAAAGGCAGAGAGAAAAAATGGAACTCAAAATAATGTAAAAATGAATACTAAAATTTGTTTTGATATGTAATTAGTTAAAATACTATTTTAAAAAAGAAAAATTATACCTTGTCTCTTAATGAACACTAGATGTGAAAAAAATGACATAGGGTCACAGCTTTCCTCCAGAATATTCCATTATGGATTGGATAATGCAAGACAATCTTTCTAGTAAGATGGGTAGGGCAAAGATACTATTGTTAAGTAGCAATGATTCATTAGAAATCACCCTTGCTTAGTTCCTTCTGTTAGTACTCTTCACGAAAACTGCTGACTGTGACAGTGTAGGCTCCCAGTTCAGTCCCTGGAACTCTATATCCTTGGCTAGCTTTGTGAACTCCAACCTGCAAAAACTGTAATGTCTCAAAAAAATGCTATTCTGCCTGTTTTCAGTCTGCTAGAAGAGATAAATACTCAACAGACTTGTGCAACCACTAATTTGGTAACAAAAGATATTCTAGGAAGTAGGGATTCTGACATTTCCTTCCAATTAGCTAGGCTTCAGGCTGCATGGATGGCATGTGGGAGAAACTTGAGTGATTGTACAGAGATGTTTATTTATAAAAGTTCTTGGGGAGTAACCGTGGGACTGGCCAAATTGTTTAGGGCTTGGAGAATAAAGAATTCCATAATAAAAGTCTCTCCATTTCAAGATCATGTCAGTGGAAGAATTTTGCTG
The DNA here is from genome assembly GCA_023553655.1 of Myrmecobius fasciatus. Taxonomy (NCBI): domain Eukaryota; kingdom Metazoa; phylum Chordata; class Mammalia; order Dasyuromorphia; family Myrmecobiidae; genus Myrmecobius; species Myrmecobius fasciatus. The sequence continues at coordinate 20,985 of JAJPUD010008858.1, read as the reverse complement.
ATTGCTTTTAATTTATATATTGTTATTTATAGGACATGCAAGCACTAATCAGAAATATATATTAAGCAATGAGGTTGAAGCCCTCATAGGAATAGCAGGGATTGAAGAGTCTTACCAGTGTACATTTGGACATTTTCGTGGTGCCCTATAATCAGGGCATAGGATAATATAATCTCCCTCAAGAAGGTTAAGGCAGTAATCCTTAACCCAGGTAGCCTTCAAACCTGCCTGGTACTGAGAAATCGGAAATCACACTTTCTTATCTTAATGCAGAAATGCAGCCACCACTGAGGAACATCTGTAACATAATGTATGTGAATTCCTGGAAAAGATGTCCAAAACTCCAGAAATCACATCTGTGACAAAACAAAGAAGAAGTTGTGTCCAGTGGCTGCCTGAATTCAATGTCCAGGAAGATTTATTTGATAAGAATATAACTTTCAGCTGCAATTTCAATCATTTCACTTGAAATTTTACTCACTTCCCAGTGCACAGTTTCATTTTGCTCAAAATGCTTATTCATTCCAAAGGCTCCATGCATGTTGGATAAATAGCTCAAGTTCCCATTGACTGACAAATATCCTTCTGTGATATTTCTTAGAATTTCATTTCAGAAAAGGCTTGGGGTACCAAAGGTTGGTATGGTTGCAAAGTTTTCTGATTTCTAATGATACTGAGGAAGTAAAACTATTCTCATTTAAATTTGATAGGTTTGTATTTGCCTGGAAAAAAAAAGATGATACTTTAATTGATTTGAAGGTATTTCTGAGTAACTGGATGAGAAAGAAGAATCCTTATTTAGACACTGCAAAAGAAGCCCCATAAGAGGAAAATTTGTATCATTCATGATATAGTTTTCACAGAAGAGAAGATTGTGGAAGATGGGCCAGGAAATACTAAGTGGGTACCAGGACAAGCAAAATATTGAAAACCTTAGATCATTTTGAATGCAAAAGGTATATGACATCTTAGTCAGATATTAAAAATGGCCTTGATATAAAGTGGAAAATTACTGACAGCACTAGAATTGTCTATGTATAGGAATATAGTTCCTTCCATCATCTCCTCATATCAGAATAAATCTTTAACTTTAACATGGGTATCAACCTTACTGTTATGACATTGATTCATTATCACCACTTAGTATTAGGATAGCTGTTGTGGACTTCAAAGATGTGACATCAACTACCACATGGGCTGTTCCGTGAGTGGCTAAGATTTAGTTTTTCTAAGCAGAGATTTTCATATTCTTCCACATTTTTTATTTTTCCCATTTCCCTAACTAACCATGACTAACATAAGACTAACCACAATAGGAATATTGTTTATTAAGTCCTTACACTAAGACATTTACATAGTGGAAGATTCTCAAGAAGAACCTTAGATTCTTAATATGAAACATTTGTTCCTTTTTGAGAGCACCAGCATTTACCTACATCTTTAGATTCCCAGACTAGTTTTCTTTTATTATACAACCAGTTTTCTGTTTGAGAGACATAAAGAGTCCTTATTTACATGTAATCTCACCCTAGCAGAATTGGTGAGAGAGTTCATATGAGTTATCACAATGTTATGGGTTAATGACCAGATACATTTCTAGTTAGAAACAGAAAATGTCCAAAGAAGCTAAGTACCATGGTATCATTGTTAATTGTCTTGCTGAGTTTGTCCAAGTTGAGTCATTGTTGATTGTCTCACTTCATCACAATATTAAAACCAAACTAATAAAGTGCTGGCATTAGGAAAAATCCAATAACAATGCCCTTTGTAGGAATTAATGACTAAAAGAGTGAGGCATACTGTCCATATGACAATGATGGAGTCCTGTCCAAATGTACAAATATTACTATAATTAAACAATATTTAAAGCAAAGCTACATGGATATTGTATATAATCTCTCTGAAGAATTTACAAGAAATAATGTTTGACCAGCATAAACTAGGAGCATTGGATGGACGGCAATCAGCAATGTGGAAGGAGCAGTCATATAGGGTACAATTAGATAATATGTAGATAAATGAGATAGATTAACTAGTGAGTCTTTATAATATTGTCAGTGAATTCTTGATAAGTATATTTAGTGAATACAGTTTCTTTTAAAAGATCTGAGGTTAGGTAATTTTTGGAGATGGTATCCAAGGTAATTTTACCAAAGTTTCCCAGAGTGACAGTATGGCCTTCATCAGAAATGTAAGTAATAAGTAGCAATCATTAGTAGTTAGGCATAGGAACTGAGACAATGCCAGTAGCTCTAGAGATGAACATCAGGTACACCACAAATTATTCACAGAGCTAGTCACCTTCCAAGACACTGTATGAAGATACCCAGTTTTATTCTTCTTACAACTAAAGCTCACAGGAACTATAGACTGTTTTATCAGACTGTCTTACAGACACAATGGGTTAAACTCTCCCTTTGACATATAATAGCTATATGGCCTTGAATAAATCAATTAACTTTTCCATGCTCCAGATATTGACTTAAAACTAAGTTACAGAGTAAGTGGCTACCTAAATTGATAGAAGCAATTTTCCCACTAGGACTATGGCACATGGAAGCAATGTTATTTGGGATCTTTCTTCCCCTCCATAAGTAAATTTTATACCCCCATACACATAACATAGTTACTGAATAAAAATATAGTTTTCCTTTTTAAAAGGAATAAAACTCTTTTTTTTATTTTTGGAAAGAATTTTAAACACAAAAGCAAAAGAGAAAGACATTTTTAATTGGTTTGACTTTCATTGCTTCTCGTCTGATATTACAGAGTCCTGTCTCCTCCAATCAACCAACCAATCAAAAAGCATTTATTTGGCACATGTGAGGATACATATATAAAAGTGAAGCAGTCCTGAATTGCAATGAACTTTCAATCCTATGGAGGAGACACCATGAAACAAACAAAGCTAGGCATAAATATATGTATATTCGCATATCCACTTGTATATACTGAATAGGGAACAAAAGTGACATTTTATTTATATAGGAAACTCCTAAAATGTTGATATTTCCTCTGCCAATGAAGGTCTAAATACTTATAATTGTCTATAAGATTAGAAGTGACCTTTCCAATGCCCTCTAATAAGTATGTGCCTCAGACAGTGCTTCTTAAATCTATGGGTTTCTATTGCTAAAAAACAGCTCTCAATCCTCAATATCATGCTTCTTGCTGTAAGGATGGATATATATATATATATATATATATATATATATATGTATGTGTATATATATATGTATGTATATATATATATGTGTATATATATATATATATATATATATAATATACATACAAGATTAATACATGGTAGTTTGAAGACTTTTTTCATTAGGCAGCAATAGAGGACTGACCTGAAGGAAATCAGGGTTTTCAAGATGTAGTATGGAGGAAGGAATAAAAATTAAGGACGATGCACAGTCTATGTAAAGGTATAGGAACCAAAGATAAAGAATAATTGTGTGCAACAGAGAGCTCAATATGGCAGGAGCACAGAGATTAATCAAAGAAAGTAATGCTTTTATTGGAAGATTAGAAAATCAACAAAGGCCAGGTTATGAAAGGATTTAAATGCCAAACAAAAGAATTTGGTAAGTTTGACCCTAGTAGTAATCATAAAATAAAGTGAATGTGATAATCACAGAGTAATGAACCATGCCTTCAAACCTAGAGCCAAGTTGAATGCTTAGATGGCTGGTAGCACAGAAATTAAATGGGAGCTCAGGGGCCAGCTGGTTCAATTTACACCTAATTAAGAATTCTCTTTTTAACATCCCCATTTGATAGCCTATAACAGTAGCAAATTCTCTGCTTCCCAAAGGATTCACAAATCTCTTTTGTCTAGTAATAACTTTAGATTTTTCTTCATATTGAATTAAATGTGCCTCTGTACTTTCTCCACATTTCTCCTAATATTACCAGCTGGGACAAAGCAGAGTAAGTCTAATGACTTTCAAATATTTGAAGAGTGTTATCATTTTCCCACTGACTTCTCTTTTCTGATCTAAGTATTCTTCAGTCTTTCAACCAAAGCAATACTTATATGATCTCAAAACTCTTCTAACCTTGATAACTTTTCCTGGAAGTGTTGCTAAAATGTTGTACTCAGTGTGAATAGATTCTCTGTGTGTTATCTGACCAAAGAACGGTAATTTAATATATGGACAGCTAAGTGGTGCAATGAATAGAATTCCTGGCTTGGAGTGAGGAAGACTCATTTGCTTTTATGTGTTATATGACCCTGGCCAAATAACTTAAATCTTAGTTTTTTGAGTATAAAATAATTAAGAGAAGTAAATGGGAAACTGCTCCAATATCTTTCCCAAGAAAAATCCAAATGGGAAGGGTACAATGTAGACATGACTAAAAAATGATTGAACAGGAGTTGGAGCCAAAATGGCAAAGAGGACACATGTTCTTTCTAACCTTCTCCTACAACCCTCAGTCTAATTACCAAATCCAGCCTCTGAATGAACTCTGGACTGTCAGAATCTACGAATCTTAGGAGTGTAAAAATTACCAGCAGAAGATAAATTCAAAGCTCACTAGAAAAGATATGTTTCCATTGGGCACAAAAGGAGGCAGACCAAGTGCAAGCAGGCTGAGCACAGACACCAGTGCAGGCATCACAGACCCCGGTGGCAGGGACTCTGGGCAGTAGAGAATCTACGGAGGAAACTACAGTTGTACTGGCTACTCTGTCCTGGTTGCAAGGCAGCAGATCAGCAGAGGAGTTATAAGACATCCAACACAAACACAAATGGTAAATAGTGAGTGCTGAAAATCCAGAATCTCATGGGATCTGGCCATGCCAACCCAGCACCAGAAGTTACTCAGTGCAGCTGCTGCTGCTTATAGAGGAAGCTTGGACAACCTCCTTTGCCCTAAAAGAAGATCTCAACATTTTAAAAACAAATGAGTAAAAAAGTAAAGAGACCTCTAAACATAGGTAATTTTTTATGGTGAAAGAGAAGAAAAGATTTCAAACCCTGAAGAGAATAAAAACAGATCATCTGCAGATGAAGCCCCAAAAGATGAATCAAATTGCTGCCCATCACACAAGGTTCTACTAGAAGAAGTTATAAAAGATCTTAAAAGAGAGTTGGAAGAAAATGGGGAAAAATGAGTACATTCCAAACCCAAAAGGGTTTGGAAAAAAACACAAAATAGACTTATTTAAATGGGAAAAGCATATAACTCATTAAAAGATAGATTGAAAAAATTGGAAAAAGAAATAAAAACACTTATAGAATTTGTGAAAGGGAAAAAGAAAATAACTCATTAAAAAACAGAATTTATGAAATGGAAAAATTTCCTTAGAATAAAACAACTGATTTAAAAATTAAATTGGACAAATACAAGTAAAAAAAAGTAAATGAAGAAAACAATTCACTAAAATAATAACTGAACAAATGGAAATGAATGACTCAATGAAACTTCAGAAATCAGTCAAGTAAAACCAAAAAAAAAAAATGAAAGAATAGAAAAAATGTAAAATACCTACTTGGGAAAACAACTGACCTGGAAAATAGATCTAGAAGAGGGAATCTAAACATTATTGGACTTTCTGAAACCCATGATGAAAAAAAAAAAAAAACAACCTAGAAACTATTTCTCAGGAAATCATCAAAGAGAACTTCACTGTTGATGTAGAATCAGAAGGTAAAATACCCACTGAAAGAATTCCCTGGACAACTACTGAAAGAGACACCAAAATTAAAAGGCCAAGAAATATCGTGGCTAAATTTCAGAACTATTGGACTAAGGAAAAATATTATAAGCAGCCAGAAAATAAAATTCAAATACTATGGAGTCACAATAAGGATTACTCATGACCTAGCAGCTTCCACCTTAAAGGATCTTAGGGCCTGCAATCTGATATTCGGAAAGGCAGAGGAACTTGCAAAGCAAACCAGAATAAACTAACCTGCTAAAATCAGCCTTTTCTTCCAGGGACGAAGATGGACATTAAATTAAACAGGTGAATTTCATTTATTTCTGATGAAAAGACCAAAGCTAAACAAAAAATTTGACTTCCAAATATAGAACTCAAGGGAAGCTTTAAAAGGTAAAAAGAAAAAGATCTCTTAAGAACTATATTTATGTTATGAATATACATAGAAATGAACAAATAATTTTATTTTACTGTTATAACATGAAAAAGAAACTAGAGGAGGAAAGGGCATTGTACTGGAAAAAAGGGGAAAGTGGAGGTAAAATGAGAGAAATTACATCTCAGGAAGAGGCAAAGAAAACCTATTGTTATTGAGGGAAAGAAGGGAGGAGGACGAACATTTTGTGAATCTTTCATGAAACTTGGCTTAAAGAGAAATTATTAGATATATTTGGTATCATAGAGAAACATCTCTCACCTTATAGAAAAGGTGAAAAGAGAAAGGGTAGGCTAAATAGAAGAGAAAACAGACATAATAGGGGAAAGGTATAAGAAAGGGGGGACTCTAAAGGGGGAAGACTGCTTGAGGCAAGTAGAGCTCATAAGTAAAATACTGGGGAGGAGCAAAAAAGGAAAAGGAAAGAGAAAAGTATAATTTGGGGTGATTAAATTGGCAGGAAATACAGAATCAGTAATTTAAACATAAATGTGACAATGGTGAACTCTCTCATAAAGCAAAAGCAGATAGTAGACTGGATTAAAAGCTAGAATCCTATAATATGTTGTTTACAAGAAACACATTTACAGTAGAGTGATACATAAAGAGTAAAGGTAAAAGGCTGGAGCAGAATCTGTTATGCCTCAGGTAAAGAAAAAAAAAAAAAGCAGGGGTAGTCATCCTAACCTCAGATCAAGGAAAAAGCAGAAATTGATCTAATTAAATCTTGCTAAAGAGTAGCATAGATAATGAAGCAATATCAATACTAAACATATATGCACCGAATAGTATAGCATGGAAATTACTAAAGGAGAAGTTAAGAGAGCTGAAAGAAGAAATGGAGAGCAAAACTATAATAGTAGGAGATCTCAACTTTACCCTCTCAGAATTAGATAAATCAAACCACAAAATAAATAAGAAAGAAGTTAGGGAGGTAAACAAAAAGGTAGAAAAGTTAGGAATGATAGATCATTGGAGAAAATTGAATGGAGACAGAAAGGACTACACTTTCTTCTTGGCAGTTCATGGAACCTATGCAAAAATTGCCCAACTTTATGTTAATAAATTTGATAACCTAAGTGAAATGGAGGAATACCTACAAGAAATATAGATTGATCAGATTAACAGAAGAGGAAATAAATTGCTTAAATAGTCCCATTTTAGAAAAAAGAAATAGCACAGAGAGACAAAGAACCTATTATAATTGAGGGAAAGAAGAGAGGGGGATGAGCAATTTATGAACCTTACTCTCATCAGATTTGGCTCTAAGAGAGAATAGCAGACATATTTAGTTTCACAGAAAAAAAAAAAAACTTGTCTCACTTTATAGGGAAATGGGATGGAAAGGGGGGAAAAGAAAGGGAAAGACTAATAGAAGGCAAAATAGAGTAATTAGGGTAAAGGTGTAAAAAAGGGGAGGGGTTCAAATGAGGAAGGAATATTTGAGGGAGGTGATAATCAAAAGCCATATACTAGGGAGGAGGGAAGGGGGAAAGGAAATAGAACCTTAGAGAATCAACTAAAAAACTACTAGAAACAACTCAAAACTTTAGCAAAGTTGCAGGATACAAAATAAATCCACATAAATCATCAGCATTTTTTATATATTACCAACAAAGTTCAACAGCAAGAGATACAAAAAGAAATTCCATTCAAAATAATTGTCGATAGCATAAAATATTTGGAAATCTATCTGCCAAGGGAAAGTCAGGAACTATAACAAAGAAACTACAAAACACTTTCCACATAAATTAAGTCAGACCTAATCAGTTGGAAAAATGTCAAGTGCTCATGGGTACTTGATATCGCGTACTTGAACCAGAACAAGAGGAGCAGGAAAATGCCCCTACTCTCAGTGATGTCCCTGCCCAGTGGCTTATGGAATCATCAGGGGTGTTGGTTCTATCTTGCCCAGGTCCATCTTTCAACAACTCATCTGGCTCTGGCATTCCTAATCAGCTAAGGTTCCCTCAAACTTACCAGACCCAGATACCTGATTCCCCAGGCTGTCTGGAATTTCCCCTTTGTTGTTTCTCAGGAAGTAGTCTGTAGGGGTTTACACTTACTGCTAGTTTAGCTTAAACTGAGATCTTTTTGGATCTTTTTGGGTGGTCTCAGTAAGAGTTCGCCTTTTTTTTTTTAAGCAATCTGTGTTCACCCTGAAGTGTAATTTTGTTTTGTTTGTGGGGGAATTTTGGAGCAGTTGAAATTTTCTGATCTATTGTACAATCTTCCTAGAATCCTCCCCAAATAACTTTCATCTTTTAAAAAGTAGCAGTTAAACTAGGGCTGTGAATTCCTATAGAGAATAAATTATTTGTTCAGACTAAGAGACAGTACTGCATAGCAGCGAGCTAACCTGGAAATTAAGCCAATTCAAATTCTGAATCAGGCTTATTCTGGTTTAATAGCAGACTGCAACTCACTTAATTTTCAATCTCAGTCAACTCTATAAAATTGTAAATTGGAATAAAACTGATAGAGATTTTACTCAATGGGAAATATCTACAATAATGAAATCTTGAGTCTATAACAAAAATTAAATTCCATTACTTTTGCTTTGTCACATCATATAATTGATTCATTCTAAATAATACACAAAATATTAAATCTTTTTTTCCATGAAAAGTTTCAAGACAACATTCTCATGGCATATGATTGTACAGTTGATCTTTTGTTAAGCCAAATGTAAAATTATACTTATCCTGTTAAATTTCATCATTTTGTATTGTTCTAGGTTCTTGGATGAAATCATTCACAGATTTAAAAAAAAATAGACAAAATATGAGACTGGTAGACTAAAAAGAAAGCTTTTTAAAATAACCTATTGAAACATATAAGCCTCATCTGAATTGCTATTATTCTGTTACAGAAAAGCAATTAGATCAAGAATAAAAATTATATTAAGAGAATCCAATTATTTCCACTATGCAGGTAACTTACAATTAGTTTCCAGTGAGATGAAAAAAAATTCCTTTGTCATGGATAGTGATGTGGCATGACATTGAAGTCTAAAGAGTAAAATCTTCACAGATAAAGCTTCATGTCATTCAGTATATGTGAAGTAGAAACAAAATTGAGCAAGAGTGTAGATAGAGTATTCAATCTTCCTGCTTCTGCTATTTATTTCTGTTATAATTTGAACATGTCCCAGAAAATTTTGATATCCAGCTTCCTCATTAGTAAAATACTAAAAATAATATTTTTCCTGCCTTGCCAAACAATGATTGAATAGAATTTCAACTGAAAATTTTGAGGAGAAAAAAAACTATCTAAATATATCTGTCATAGAGAATACCAATAATGAAAAATTATAATGGCATCAGAAAGGCATTTAGAGAATGGGACAAGTGATTAATAGGAACCAATAACCATGAAGGAAAATAATAAATCTATGATATCATATATGTATAGATAAATGGACCGGCTGATATAGAGATTATAATAAAAGGAGATAAAGGTAAACTTTTATGTAAGGCAATGTTTGACTCATAATAAGAATAAAGTTTTGTATTCCCTCAATACTTCTGGTTCTTCAAATTTTATATCCATCAAAGTTCAACTCACACATTAACTACCCTCTATATGAGGCTTATTCTTATCCCCCTTGCAGTTAAAACCTGCCTATCTGAAGTTACCTTGAATTTATTTTTATATTTTTTACATGCTTTAATGTGTACATGGTGGTTTCCCTGATAGAATGTAGAATCCTTGAAGACAATGAGTATTTGATACTTTTTTTTTGGTATCTCCTGAATCAAATATGTTTTCTGCCTGTAATAAATGATTAACAAATACTTCTTGACTAATATGAATTTTCTATTGAAAAGGACAGATAAAAATATAAATCCAAGTCTCTCTTCTATTTCAATCATTTTACATCATGGTCAGTCATGGCTGACTCTTTGTGACCTGATTTAGATTTTATTGCAATATTGGAATGGTTTCTCATATCCTTCTCTTTTGCTATTCAGGATAATATTTTAAGGATATATTCCCCCATTTAGTAATAGAGAAAATGGAGAAGCATCCTTCCACATATTACTGAATATATTACACATGTGATTTTCACTTAGGATACACAAGAAGTGGCATAATTCAAAATTATGTTCTAGAACTTTCTGCTAAAATTGGAAGAGTTATTTTTTTTCCTTGTTACAAATAAGCAGATGTTGGCTCAAAATAAAAAAAAAACTTCCTAATATTATCATTTTTGAAATGGAATGTACTATCTTGATAAGTAGCAACTTGCTCTTTGTTGGAGATGTTCCTTTACTTATGTATATTGTAGAGGAGATTTTTGTTTTGGATAGTCATGGTGTAAATGATTTGTGGCTTCCTTTCTAATTTTAAGATATTTTCATTGTTTGAAATAGGAGAATATATAGAAGGAGATGGCAAAGATCCAAGGAAAAAATTCCAAGGCAGTATTTCATTAACAATGCACATATATCTTTAAAAAATTAGGATTGAATACTTTGAAATGATTGATTACCTTTAGGAAAACATTTTGATCCCATAGTAAGGCCAGAAGTAGAAAGAATTAATAGACTATACAATGAAGAAATGCATATTCTTTGGTGATTTAGAAATTTTGTTGTAAATGAAGTAGAAAAGTTTAAAGGACCAAGTAAAGTTTCTTTTAAAAGGAAATTATACATATTTGGAAGACTAAGGGAAGATGATTGTGGAGAGAGAAGATTAAAGAGTGAGAGGGTATAACTAAGGAACAAATTCCTAATAGGGTCTGAAGATGATGGGATGAAACCTATGAGTGAAAACCTTAATTTTCCAAAAGAAAAGAGGTATATTCCATGAGATGAGGAGGAAAATATAGAGAATATATGAAGAGAGAAAGAGGAAAAAAAAGATTGAGCTATCGAAGGTGGAAAGGGTCTTGTCTGTATTTTCATCACATAACATTTCTTGCATGTTTTTTAAATCTATTAAAAATCCTGTGAATCTGAAAACAAAACAAAACAAATGAACAAACAAAACCCCCTACAATTACAGTATTAAAGAGTTGAATGGGAGCTATGAGAAGACTGGTGACTTAGCCAGTATCTCACAGCCAGTATGTGTTAGAGATTAGACTTGAGTTCAAGTTTTCCAAAATATTTGTGTACCTTGTAAGTGATATTCCCTCTAGGTTCCAGCAATTGAATACTCTTACAACTTTACCACTAATGCCTTTTGACAAGTAGTTTACAAATGTTATCTCATTTCATCTTTGCAAAATCCTGGAAGAAAGGTATTATTTTTGTCCCACTTTTACATAAATAGATATTGAGACTAACAGAGATTAAATGATTTGCCTAGAGTTATGTAACTTGTAAGTATCCGAAGGAGGATACACAGATCTTTCTGACTCCAAGTTCTGAACCCCCTTTCCTACCTAGCAATTTTCTCTCTCCTTCCCTTCTTCCCTCCCCAAATCTCTCTTTCCCTCTCTCCTTCTGTAACTTCTTTCTTTCTTTCTTTACATTTCTTCCTTCCTAATGTGGTCAGTCCATGAGGTTTAGATGAACAAAGATGAGGCACAAAATTTTGTGAAAAATCACAATAAGGTGAACTTCCTGCCAAAAAGTACCTTTATTAATGGGAAGAGGGCAGGGGCAAAATATAAAAATGATTTTTTTGCAAAATGCTTTAGGAAGGAAAGAAATTAGGACATGGGAAAAGAAGAAATATTAGGGAAGAATTGGAAAGTTAAAATATATGTTTTGTTTTGTTTTGTTTTTTTTATGCTGAGTCAATTAGGGTTAAGTGACTTGTCCAGTTTCACACAGTTAGGAAGTGTTAAGTGTCTCAGGTTCTCCTGAATTCAGGGCTGGGCCTCTCTTCAATGCACCACCTAGCAGCCCCAAAATATGTGTATTTTGAACAAAATAGTCTGGGTTGCTTGAAGGTGCTAAGTAGTCAGTCTTCAAAAAAGAAGTGACTTTGATATCTTAGAGATTGATTAAGGTACAAAGGTTTTTTGGAGTTGCTAAATAGTTAAAACTTCAGAGAAATGGATAAATTGTCATTGACTCCTTTCCTTAAATCAACTAGTATGGAATTGGGTCTATTAACCTACAAAACAGGTTAGGCTGGGAAAATTAGCTTTCTTATAGTTTTTAATAATAAATTGATTTATGAAATCCATATCACTTCTTTCCTCTACTTCCTTCTTTCCTTTCTTCCTTCCTTCCTTTTTTCTTCTTTTCTTCCTTCACTCCTTCCTTTCTTCCCTCAATCTCTCCATTCTTTTTCTTATTTCCTTTCTTCTTTCTCTACTATCTAGATAACAAAAAGTCAGGAGAAATTCAGAATTAGCCTAGCTTTGCTTCTTATCTGTAATAAGATATTTAATATGTTCAGGAACTTTTTGTTTTATTTTCTTTCTCCACTCATCAAATAACAGTATCATCCATAACCATAAAGCTGTTATAAAAATGCTTTTTAAATAAAATTCATTCTTGAACTTGAAAAATATATTTACTTTACTGAGAAGAGGTAATAATTGGTGTAATTCTAAACAGGAGCATAACCCTAAGCTGTGGCTTTGATTTTTAATTTTTTTTTCAAAAAAAATATTCTTGACATTTTTGTGTTGGTAATTTAAATAAAAAGAAGTCTTTCATATGCATATGAAATCTCTAACCTCACTGTATTTAATTATTTTATATATTTTCTATCCTTATATAAGATGAAAATAGAACCAAGTCAAAAATATGCAAATGCTTAATAAGATGTTATAATATTTCAAAGAATTTTAAGACAGTTTGTTCACTAATTATTGAATTAATAAATACTTTTGATATTCTTTGGATTTTAACATGTCTTTTTCTTTAATTCCCTATAATACAAGTATATTTATAAACCTGTGTGCATCTGTATGTGTAGAGGGAGTGACACAATTGATAGAGCATGGGATTTGTTGTCAGAAAGATCTTAGTTGAAATCTTTTTTCAGAAATTTACTGGATGTGTAATCATGGATTATTGTGTAACTTCTCTACATTTCAGATTTTCCAACAAAAAATAGGGATCATAATTGAATCATATAATAACTTGCAGGGTTCATCTGGGTAGAGCTAAAGTATTTTGTAAATTTAAAGGACTACAAAAATGCTGGCTATCATAATTAAGTATGTGTGTATATGCAGAAATGCATACATGCATATAAACATGTATATATGTGGATATATGCATATATGCATGTTCATAAGTGTGTATCTTATGTCTGTATGTTGTGTGTATTGTGTTAATAGTTTTTTTTTTCTTTTTATAAGGACAGGGATAATATGTCCTTCATTGTTTTTCTGCATCATTGTCAGTTTTTCTCATAAATTAATCTGCTTTAAAGTCATTTTTGTTCAAGGTATCAAGACAACAGCATTTATTATATGCCTACTATGTGCCAGTCAATGGACTAAGTGGAGAGATAAACTTTTCAATTATGACTTTTGGTAGGAGTCTATATATTTGATGTGGTATCTTTTTAGAATCTTTTTCTTCAATTGTTATGTTCTTTTATTAAAACTAAAAGGTGTTTTGAGGCAAGTATTTATAAGCTTTTGTCATTGTAACAGTGATATTGAAACACAAACAAAATGTAATATTAAAGCTGAAATATTAGGATCATTGGGAAGAATCTATCAGTAAACATTTATGCAAGTCCTATGGCCAAAGGAATGTAAATTTTGATTACTAAAACCTAGCAAGATACCTTAGGATTTGCAGGATAGATTACTTTCTTAAAGACCATGCCTTACAAGAAACTGGAAACTCAATGGATGCCCATAAATTGGAGAATGGCTGATTAAATTTCGGTATATGAATGTCTTGGAATATTATTGTTCTGTAAGAAACCACCAGCAGGATGATTTCATAGAGGCCTGGAGAGACCTACATGAACTGATGCTAAGTGAAATGAGCAGAACCAGTTGATCATTATACCTAGCAACAAGAAAACTATAGGATAATCAATTCTGAAGTACGTGGCTCTCTTCAACAATGAGATAATTCAAACCACTTCCAATTATTCAGTGATGAAGAGAGCCATCTATACGCAGAGAAAGGACTGTGGGTACTGAGTGTGGACCACAACATGGTATTTTCACTCTTTCTGTTGTTTGCTTGCATTTTGTTTTCTTTCTCAGGTTTCTTTTTTTCCTTCTTGATCCAATTTTTCTTGCGCAAGATAACTGTATAAATATATATATATATATATATTGGATTTAACATATATTTAACATGTATTGGACTACCTGCCATCTAGGGTAGAGGTTGGGGGGGAAGAAGGGGGAAAATTTGGAAAAGAAAGTTTTGCAAGAATCTGTGTTAAAAATTACCCATGCATATGCTTTATAAATAAAAAGCTTTATTTTAAAAAAAATATAAAAGTTTAGAGATATCATATTACATCTATCAGATTGGCTAAAATGATAGAAGGGGAAAATGACAAATATTGGAGGGGATGTGGAAAAACTGGGACATGGATATATTGTTAATGGAACTATGAACTGATCCAATCATTTTGGAAAAGAACCTGAATTATGCCCAAAGAGTTATTAAACTGCCCATATTCTTTGAAGCAGCAATACCCCTATTAGGTCAATTTCCAAAGATTATTAGAGAAAAATGAAAAGAGCCTGTAAGCTCTAAAATATTGATAACAGCTCCCTTTGTGGTGGCAAAAAAACTGAAAATTGCAGGGATGTCTTTCAAATGGGGTTGAACAAGTTATGGTGTGATAGAATACTACCTTGCTATAAGAAATGATGAACTCAATGATTTTAGAAAAATAGACTCACATTAAATAATGAAGAATGAAGTGAGCAGGACCAAGAGAACATTGTTTACAATAACAGTAATTTTATTTTATAATGGCTTTGAATGAGTAAATTATTTTGTCTATTACAAATACCCAAATTAACTATAAAGAACAAATAAGAGGCTATATGCATCCAAGGAAAAAACAAAGATCATACCTTAAACACGATCACTTTGTCTCGTTGATTGGTCAATAATATATCCCAGTTCAACCTTCTCTTGGTGACTGTTTGGGCCTTCATGGCTCAGTCATTGTCCAAAACAATCATTGCTGTTTTCATAAGAAACCCAGAAAGTCTTCCCTTCCCAGATTGATTGGTTTTTTGAGTACATAAAAGAGCCTCTTCTTTATCTCATTTCTTATCTAGATTTAATCACTGAATGGGCTTTTCCCTTAGTCAAAGTAAGATGTGGGAAAGACCTCAACTCAAAAAGAACAAAGTCCTCCATTGCATCTGAGCTCATCTCAGTCATTGTGATCTATATCTGGCCATTAGAAACAGATAGTTCCAAAGGATAAAGCAAGGTTTAGGGACCTTGCACGGTTCTCCCTCATTTAAATCCATGTCATAATGGCATCTTAATGTTATGGTACTCTTTAAGTGCAAAGGAGAAATAATAGTTATTTGCTGTGTGCTTTACTAGGTGCTGGTGTACAAAAGTAAACAACAACAACATTAATAATAATAAACAAATTTCTAATTGTATAAGATAAGGAAGGGGAAGCTAGAACAGTATTATGTACTTTTTTGAGAAGAACAAGTTTTATAAATGTTGTGAAAAATTATAGATGACATTCCAAAAACCTCAATAGACAGTCAGTGCAAAAGGGATGGGAAGTGTTCCAGAATGAAATGCTAGTGTTATAAGATGAGTTATATCCATAAGGGAAAAGAGAGGGAACTGTCTTATGATACTGATGTGGGTAAACAGAGAAGTTATTGACTGATGCAAATTTAAAAGACATGACTAGTAGATAGAAACAAGGGCAGGTAACAAAGGTTGAATGCAAAACAGTGTTATGTTCCTGTAAGAATACTGTCTAAGCTAAACTATAAAACAACTTGAAACTGATAATGAATATCAAATGTAACAAAGAAGTAATTTTTTAAAAAAATTATTTTAGCAATGTGTTTAGAAAAAAATGAAATAAAGAATAAATCATTAATCTGGATGAATAGGGAAAAGATCAAATGAAATTAAGGCAGAACTTCTTAACTTTTTTTTTTATTTTGAGCTTTTTATTTGTATAACATATGTATGGGTAGTTCCCCAACCTTGATCTTTACAAAGCTTTCCAATACAAATTTTACCCCCAGTCCCCTCCCCTCCCCTAGATGGCAGGAAGTCCACGACATGTTAATAATGTTGAAATGCTTGAGAAGTTATGCAAGAAAAATCCTATCTACAAGAAAAAAAAAAGAATCAGAGAAAGGCAACACAATGCAAGCAAATGTCAATAGAGATCATGAAAATGTTACGTTGTGGTCCATATTTCATGTCCCTCTTTCTGGGTGTATATGGTTTTCTTCAGTGAACTACTGGAACTGGTTTGAGACAATTCTTTATTGCAGAGAGCCATGTCCCATCAGAATTGATCATCATGTAATACTGTTTTTGCTGTGCATGATGATCTCCTGGATCTGCTTGTTTCACTCAGCATCAGTTCATGCAAGTCCCTCCAGGCCTCTCTGAAATCGTCCTGCTGGTCGTTTCTTACAGAGCAATAATATTCCATAACATTCATATACCATAATTTATTCAGCCACTCTCCAATTGATGGGCATCCCTTCAGTTTCCAGTTTCTAGACACTACAAAAAGGGCTGCCACAAACATTCTTGCACATGTGGGTCCCTTTCCCTCCTCTAAGATCTCTTTGGGATATAGGCCCAGTAGAAACACTGCTGGGTCAAAGGGTATGCACAGTTTGACAACTTTTTGAGCATAGCTCCAAATTGCTCTCCAGAATGAGAACTTCTTAACTTTTGATTTTCTTTTTTTATGTTAAGAAAAATTATCTTTGATTGAAAAGTTGGAACAACAATATGTAAAAATATAAGGGCATAGAAGATTGCACATGACTACCTGAATGACTTCAAGGCAAGTGTCCCAAATTAACTGTTAGAGTTGTAAAAGAGGAATCACAAAAAGAGGGAAAAAATCATGAGAAAGAAAAAAATAATAATAAAGTGAAAACAATGTGCTTCTATTTGCATTGAAATTCCATAGCTCTTCATTTTTTTGGATGTGAATAGCATTTTCCAAAATTAACCTTTAAGAATTTTCATGGATCATTATATTGCTGACTATATCTATCATAGTTGATCATCACACAATGTTGCTGCAACTGCTTATACTATTCTTATGGTTCTGCTCAATTCACTCAACAAATGTTCCAGGTGCTTTTTGTTCTTTAAATCCACCTGTGTAACACTTCTTATAGCACAATAGTATTCCATTACATTCATATCCCTCAACTTATTTAACCATTCTCCACTTGGTGAGAATCCATCCAATTTCCACTTATTTTCCACCACAAAATGAGATAAAATAAATATTTTGTACATATACAACTTTTCCCCTTTTATGATGTATTTGATAAATACATACTTAGCATTGGTATTATTGAATCAAAGATATGCACAATTTTTCAGCTCTTCGACCATAATACCAAATAACCCTCCAGAATGATTGAAGCACTTCACAATTTCACAAAAAAAAAAAAAAACATTTGAGTTCCAAAATTCTCCATATCTTCTCCAATATTTAGCATCTTTTTTTGTCCTCAACCAATCTGATTGGCATTTTTTTTCTATAGTTACTTTAAATGAAATTTTCTTTCTATTTTGAACTGCTTTTTGTTTTTAATTCATGGAAATACTGATTATTTATGTGGATTTCTTTTATATTGTGAAACTTTTCTAAATTCGTTCATTGTTTTAAGTATTTTTAATTGATTTTCTATTCATAGCAACATATCTCCATGCTGTTACTATCACTTGTGCTCAAACTGCTGCATTGTGTTTCCAGTGTCCATATTTCTCTCTTTCTGTTTTCCTAAGTTAACCTGAACTTGAAAATTTTATTTATGGTGCCTTTCTCTTGGCTTTCCTGCTCAGAATTCTGTTTGGTAATTACTGTGGTCATTTTTTAGGAGAGGTTTTGTAAGTTGTGAATTTTGACCCAAGTTCTTTTCAGATAAATTTGACCCACATTTTTAGCTCTCTAACTCTAAAGACATCTTTGTCTCTTCCCAGTCATTCACTGCAAATATTCAACCAACTTCCAAGTACTATGGAATCAACAGTGTATCTCAAAGCCATAGTTTATTTTCTATTTTCAGTCATTTCCCTATTTCAGACTTTCATTAACTCTTTTTGAACTACTTATATTTATGGGCTCATAATTAACCTCCCCGAATATATTTCCTCTTCTCTATTTATTTATTAGGAGATAGCCAAATAATCTTATTAATCTTAGTAATAACACTTATCTATTAAAAACACAGCAATGGTTTCTTTCTATTGCCTACTTTTTATAAGAAAATCTCCATAATATAATATTAAAAATTCTCCACAGTATGATTCTTGTCTGGAAGGGCCTAAACACAAATGTTTTGTATAATAAAGATGGTTTTAAAGTTAGAGGATCTGGAGTCTCAATTATACTAATCTGAATATGAACTATCAGTTCTTTTAATGTCTATAGACTTCAGCTTTTCAATATGCAAAATAAGGGAACTGAACAAAATGAATAAGTCTTTCAGGACTAAATTATGTATTGTTATACGATTTATTTCAAATTATATTTCACATTATTAGAGGCTTAGACCTAGCAGAGATATAAGAGATGATTTGGTTCAAATCCTTAACATTATGGATGAAGAAACTCAGGTCCCGTGAAAGTAAGCTATTTAACTAATTTTATTTAAGTACTTAGTTTGAGAAGTGGAATTGAAATACTTTCAATTCACTTTACAATATGTAATGTATGTTCCAAACAAAATATTCTAGTCGTTATTTCTCAGATTTCATTCTGTTATCACCTCTCTATGTATTTATACAGGACAATTTTCATATCTGTCTATAATATTTGGCATTGTGGATTTACCTCCAAGACATTATTTCATAATTATGCTGTTCAGAAACTAATCTCTCTTCTTCATCTGTTCTATTTAGTGACCTTTTCTATATTTTCAACCATGTCACATCCATTAATCATGGATGTACTCAAAGTTCTATTTTCTACCTTTTATTCCCCTTTTTGTTTATTTTTTTCTTAGTTATTACTTCATGTCTTAGAATTTTAATTATTTACCTATGCAGTTGATGCATAGATCTAAATATTGAGGCAAAATGCCTCTTCTTAGTTCCATTCCATATTACCAATTATCTATTTTTTTAGAATTGAATCACCAGTAGGTATTCCATATTCAAGATATACTAAATATTCCATTCTTCTTACCTTCCCTCTTAGTGTGGAGGACATCATCTTCCCCTTCAGACATCATCTGCCCTCTTTTTGGCATCCTTGATTACTTTGTTCTACAGCTTCTACATATTAAGCTTATTTTTACCTTCATAAATTCTTTAATATGGCTTTTTCTCCATTTGAATTTTTACTTCTAGTTTAGGGAAAGTGAAGTGAAGTGAGGCAAGGTGAGAAGAATTGAAATTGGGGTGAAGTGAGGAAAAGTGAAGTGGGATAAATTAAATTAGGTGAGGTAAACTAAAAGAAAATGAAGTAAGGTGAGAAGATGTGAGGTAAAGGAAAGTAAAATGTCATGAAGTAGAGTGAGATGAGGTAACAAAGCAATACGAAGTGAAATGAAATTAAATGAGGTGAAGTTAAGTGAAGTGGGGTTAAATGAGGCAAGATAAAACGGGATTAGGTTTGGCAAAGTAAAGTGAGATAAAGTTTAATATACGATAAATTAAGGTGAGGTAAAGTGAACAAAAATGACATGATGGGAGTGGAGGTCAATAAAATCAAATAAAGTGAAATGAAGTAAGAATAGTGAGGTGAAGTGAAATGAAGTAAAGTGAGCTGGTTTGAGATGAAGTGAAGTGAAATGAAATGACAGACCTATGATGCGTCTTCCTTACTTTAGTTTTGAATTTCTCAACAGACAACAGAAAAAAAAGATCTATCTTTCTAATTCATCAGTTACAAATGACACCTTGATATTCCTCTTCTCTCTTGTCCATTTTTCCTAAAAGTCATCCTGCATGAAGGATATGGGATTAGTTAAAGAGGATTTGAAATAAGAGCAGGCCCATATGATTCTTGCACCCATCATTAACTTGAATTGTGTAACTTTGCATAACTCTGTTCATCAGTCAAATATTAGTTTATTTTAAATCTAAGAAATAATGAATATGAGAAATATTTCTACATAGAGAAAAGTGTATTGTAAATCTAAACTTAAAGTACTATAGAAATTTAACATATTATTAACATAAAAAGATCAAGCCCACAAAGTACAATTGTATAATTAAGTTGTCTGCTAAAGCTTAAACTATAATTGTATATTTTAATTTTTATTTAATTTTTTATTTAACCCTAAAAGAGAGAACCTGACACAGATGATAGGACACTAGCTTTGGAGTCAGAAAGACTTAGGGTCAATTTCTTCCACTGATCATACTGCTGACTCCATGACCTTGATTAAATCATTTAACTTATCAGTGTTTATTTTTTTATAAAGCTTTTTATTTACAAAACATATGAGTGACCTTTCAACATTGACCTTTGCAAAAACTTTTTTTCCCAAGCTTTTCCCCTCTTTCCCCCACACCCCCACCCCAAGATGACAGGTAATCTAGTACATGCTAAATAGGATAAATTATATGACAAATACATGTATACATATCTATACAGTTATCTTACTGAACAAGAAACATCAGATCTAGAAAGAGAAGAAGGAAAAAACAACCTAAGAGGGAAAACAAAATGCATGGAAATATTCACAGAAAGCGTTAAAATGCTGTGTGGTGGTTCACTCTCAGTTCCCACAGGCCTCTCTCTGGATGTATATGACTATCTTCATTACAGAACA
>JAJPUD010008857.1:40530-82418 GCA_023553655.1 Myrmecobius fasciatus | reverse complement strand
CATTGCTAATATCTTATTTAAGATTTTTGCATCAATATTCATTAGGGAAATTGGTGTATAGTTTTCTTTCTCTGTTTACACCCTACCTGGTTTAGCTATCACCACCATATCGGTACCATAAAGGGAATTTGGTAGTATACCTTCTGTCCCTATTTTTTCAAATAGTTTGTATAGTATTGGAATTAATTGTTCTTTGAATGTTTGGTAGAATTCACATGTAAATCCATCTGGCCCTGGAGATTTTTTTCTTAGGGAGTTGGTTAATAGATGGTTCTATTTCTTTTTCTAATATGGGGCTATTTAAATAATTTATTTCCTCTTCTGTTAACCTGGGCAATCTATATTTTTGTAGATATTCCTCCATTTCATTTAGATTATCAAACTTACTAGCATAAAGTTGGGCAAAGTAACTCCTAATTACTACTCTAATTTCCTCTTCATTAGAGGAAAGTTCTCCCTTATCATTCTTGAGACTAACAATTTGATTTTCCTCTTTCCTTTTTCTTATTAGATTAATTAAAGGCTTATCTATTTTGTTGGTTTTTTCATAAACCAACTTAGTTTTATTTATTAAATCAATAGTTTTCTTATTTTCAATTTTATTAATTTCCCCTTTTATTTTTAGAATTTCCAATTTGGTATTTAATTGAGGGTTTTTAATTTGTTCTTTTTCTAGTTTTTTTTTAATAATAAGCCCAATTCATTGATCTTTTCTTCCTCTATTTTATTCTAGTAAACATCTAGAGATATAAATTTGCCCCTTATAACCGCTTTGGCTATATCCCAAAAATTTTGGTATGTTGTTTCATTATTGTCATTCTCCTGGATGAAATTACTGATTGTGTCTATGATTTGCTCTTTCACCCATTCATTCTTCAGGATTAGATTATTAATTTCCAATTAACTTTTGGTCTATTTTCTCCTGGCCTTATATTGCATGTGGTTTTTATTGCATCATAATCTGAGAAAGATCCATTTACGATTTCTGTATTTCTGCTTTTGATTTTGAGGTTTTTATGCCATAATACATGGTCATTTTTTTGTTTATATTCCACGGACCACTGAGAAAAAAGTAAACTCCCTACTGTCTCCATTCAATTTTCTCCAAAGATCTATCATACCTAACTTTTCCAACAATTAGTTTACCTCCCTAGTTTCTTTCTTATTTATTTTGTGGTTTCATTTATCTAATTCTGAGAGAGCAAGGTTGAGATCCCCCACTAGTATAGTTTGGCTGTCTATTTTTTCTTGCATCTCTCTTAATTTTTCCCCTAGGCATTTGGATGCTATTGCACTTGGTGCATATATATTTAGTATTGATATTGCTACATTATCTATGATACCCTTTAATAAAATATAGTTTCCTTCCTTATCTCTTTTGATTAGATCTATCTTGGCTTTTACTTGATCTGAGATCAGGATTGCTACCCCTGCTTTTTTTTTTTTTGTTCACCTGAAGCATAATAGGTTCTGCTCCAGCCTTTTACCTTCATCCTATATGTATCATTATGTTTTAGATATGTTTCTTATAGACAACATATTGTGGGATTCTGGTTTTTAATACAGTCTGCTATCTGCTTCCGCTTTATGGAAGAGTTCATCCCATTCACATTCACAGTTATAATAACTAATTCTTTATTTCCTGCTATCTTATTTACCCAAGTTATGTTTTCCCTTTCCTTTCCCATTTCTCCCTTTCCCCTTCCTAAGTATTTTGCTTTTGATGACCCCCTCCCCAAACAATACTCCACCCTTTAGATCCCATCCAGCTGTTTTTACTCCTTTCCCCTGATTCTTCTATTTTTCCTTCTATTAGTTTATCCCTTTCTTTTCCTCCTTTCCCTCCCACTTCCCTCTAGCACCAGACAAGTTTCTCTGTGAAATCAAGTGTCTGATATACACTTTTAGAGCCCAATCTGATGAGAGTAAGATTTATACAATGCTCATCTTCCTCCCTTCTTTCTCTCAATTATATTAGGTTTTCTTTGCCTCTTCATGAGATTTTACCTTATTTTTACATCCTTTTTTTAAAAAAAAATCTTATTTTACCACATTTTTCCTCTTTCCATGAGTATCCCTCCTCTAGTTTTCTTTTTCATATTATCGAAGTAATATCTAATTATACCCCCAATCTTTAAGTATCCCCCTAGTAGCAATAAAGTTCTCAAGAGTCCTTTCCTTTTAACCTTTTTTTTATGCTTCTCTTGATTTCTGTGTTTGGAGGTCGAATTTTTTATTCAGATCTGCTCTTTTCATTAGAAATAGGTGAAATTCATCTATATCATTAAATGACAATCTTCTTCCCTGGAGGATAATGCTCATTCCTGCTGGATAGGTTATTCTTTGTTGTAATCCGAGTTCCTTTGCCTTTCAGAGTATCTGTTTCCAGGCCATTCGATCCTTCAATGTGGAGGCTGACAGATCGTGTGTGATTCTAATTATATATCCTCAGTATTTGAATTGTTTCTATCTAGCTGCTAGCAGAATCTTTTCCTTGGTGCGATAGTCCTGAAATTTAGCCACGATATTTCTTGGGGTCTCTTTCAGGAGGTGATCTGTGAATTCTTTCAATGGTGATTTTGTCTTCTGATTCTACAACCTCAGGGCAGTTTTCTTTCAGGATTTCCTGGAAGATAGTGTTTAGATACTTTTTTTCATCATGGCTTTCAGGAAGTCCAATAATCCTTAGATTGTCTCTCCTAGATCTATTTTTTCAAGTCAGTTGTTTTTCCTAGGAGATATTTCATATTTTCTTCATTTTTTTTGTTTGACTGATTCTTGAAGTCTTATTGAGTCATTCACTTGCATTTGTTCAATTCCTATTTTTAAAGTGTTATTTTCTTCAGTTACCTTTTTTAGCTCCTTTTGTAACTGGCCAATTTGTTCATTGCAATCTTTTTTTCACTTCACTAATTTCATTTTTCAGTGCATTATTCTCTATTTCCAATTCACCAATTTTGTTTTTCAATAAATTGGTGTCTTTTTCATATCTCTTTTGCAGGGTATTACATCCTTCTTGCACTGAACTCAGTTTATTTTCCCATTTATCATCCAACTCTTTTTTGAGATTCTTTATGCAATCTTCTAAAAAGCCTTTTTGAAAAGGGGACCAGGTTATATCTCCCTTGATGACTTCCTCTGGATTTACTTTGTCTATAGGTACCTCACGATCTGGGGTCTGCCTTTCTTTCTCTCCATAAAAGCTGTCTATGGTAACAGCTCTCTTCTGCTTCTTACTCATTTTTTATTTATTTATTTTTTTTAAAGCTTGGGGTCTGTGCAAAGCAATGAAGTGGGGCTAGCTGTGGTAGTTTGCCCTGGGGCAATTCTGGTAATTAACTTCTGGTGCAGGCCGGTTGGGATAGGGCCATGCGTTTGCAATGGATTACAAACTGCCTTTTACAAAAGGCAGATCTGCCAGAACACCTGCCTGCAATCAGGGCAGAGTGTCCCAAGTCCCTCAGAAATTCTCACCAGCTGTTTTGAGTTTCTGCCATGCTGAACCCTGCCCAGTTTCCTGCCTCTCCCAGATGCAGAGCAAACTGCTGACTCCCACTGCTTGCCCCCTCTACCTGACTGAAACAGACCTTTATGAAGTTCTTCAAAGATAACTTCAGCAAGCAGAATTTCTTAGTCCAAATATTTCTGGGTTCGTTGACTTAAAGATCAGTTCAGAAGCTTATTTTACTGTTGACTTGAGAGAAGGTCAGAGGAGGACACAGAGAGTTGCTCACTCTGCCATCTTGGCTCTGCCCCTCACCCTTAATAGGCTTCATTTCAAGAACTCTGTTATAGATTAAGTAGCTTACTAGTTATTCACCAAATTTCTAAAGCTACATTCTATCTGTGTGCCTTTGTAGGAATTTCTCCCTATACCTCCATACTTGTCATGTACTAGCTGCTTACTTTTTTTACTTGCTATGTCTAGTTTCCATCAATGTCTGGCTTATAGGCTACTTGGTACCAGAATCTTCCTGATCCTCCCCTTTGTTAATTCCATATCCTCCTTTAATTAATATGTATTCAATTATTTCTGTATGACATATATTTTGCCTATAGACTCTAAACTTCTTGAAGGTAGGAGGTTTTATATTTTCATACATACCCAGCACAGTGCTTTTCACATAATAAGTACTTAATCCATATCTGTTGATTTAAAATTCATTATATGATTTTCTTAATTGTTCTGTTTGCTACATGATTTTATAGATTTCAATAGATTTCAATTGCTTCTCTCAGTCTTCCTTATCGGTCAGGATGCTGTGAAAAATATCTCTCATTAATCAGTAGTCTTTCTCTGTCATCCAATTTCTTTAGTCAATTTAATTAACATTTTCTATATTTTTTCCATTTCTAATATGTCTTCCTTAAAATGTAAGCACTGTGTAGAGATTAACCATGACATTATGAAAAAATACCAAAACATTTTCAATTCTTATAAATGATGAAGAACATAGGGATACTGATTAAACTCAAGTGAAAAATCTGCAATTCTTCTTTTTCATAACCCAGTTTATTGCACTAGAAAATGAGAAACATGATTTCTATACTAAAATCAATCATTAGCTAGCTATGTGACTGAACAAGTGGTATCAACTCATTGAGCCTTGATTTTCCTATGTGAGAAATGAAAAAAATTAGATTAAAAACATATATGTATATATATGTTATATTAAATTCAACATTTACAAAACAATACTCATATTATTTTGCTTGAAATTTAATTCTCTTTTGAATTTCCTAGATGATGCCTAGGGTTGGTGCCAAGATCTCTGTTTTCCTTTTGATCACCGAACCTTCTCATTTTCTTTCACCTTTCATAATCATTCAGTTGTCAATGCTTTTCATTTCTAACTCCACACACAACCTCTGCAAAATTTGAACCTTCCTCTTCATTTCCACAGGTACCTTAATTAAGGACCTGCTCATCTCTTTCCTGAGCAATTGAAATAACCAATTTGTCTTCCTACCTCATGTTTCTCTCAACTCAACCAGTCCTATGCATAATCACCAAAGCTGTTTTCCTGAAGTCTAGAACTGATGTCCCTTTTCCTATTCAATAATCTCTTAGGTAGAATATAACCCTCATATTTGCCATTTAAATATCTTCCCCACCTGGCTCCTTCCTACCTCTCCAGTCTGCTTCCAAATCACTCTTCTCACTGCCTTATGTGACTGAGCTATACCAGATATAGTACCATGTACCAGGCACGCCACTTTTCCATTCCATATCTTTGTAGTGGCTATTCTCTATGATGGGAAATTATTCCTTTCTCACCTTTGCCATTCTGAATATTTGTCTAACTTCAAAAGTCAGCTCAGGAGCCACTTTAAAAATTAAAGCATTCCTGATCCTTCAGTCACCTTGTCCACTCCATCTCCAAACTACTTTCTCTTTCTTATAATTATATTATGAACATGATTATTTATGTATGTTCACTGTAAGAATATAGGTTCTTTGAGGCCATAGGCTATTTCAATGTTTTTCTTGTATCCCTAGAATATAGGAAATGATTAATACATGCTTATTGATTGATCGATTTCTAGGGTTTTTGTGGTTCTGATTCTTTGATTTTATAATTCATTCCATTACGTGGACATACTTCATATGAGAAGAAAGTATTTGTTTCTTTACATGTGAATGACAGAACTTCAAATTTAGGTAGAGTTATAAAGAAGTCTTGCCAAATGTCTTTTGTGTTCATAGATCTGTATGGAATATAGTCAGAGGGGACCATGACTATAAGTAATTTAATAATTATTCTTGTAAGTCAAGACAAAAGCTGGTAGAAACAAAAACCTATTTCTTTCTCAGGAGAATAACTAAAGGCGTTCAAAGTAAGAGAAGAAGAATCTCAGTACTTCATCAAGCACAAGGAGTCAGCACTTAGAAAGACCAGTTGACCCCAGTGGCTGATCTGAATTTACTTCTCTTTTCTGCCAAAACTATGTGCAGGGTCCCTATTTTTCCTTCCTCTCTCCTTATTCCACTCTTAATTCTTGTCATCTTCTCATTACTAAGTCATTTTTTTACTATCAAGAAATGCACAGACAATTTTAAATGGATTGTTTGGTACTTCCCTTACCCTGAAATTTCCACATCAATACTAAGAGGGAGTGACATTCAATTCTTCTGTTGAGTCTACTGAGAAGGGAATGTAGGTGTGTTTAAGGAAATGGAAGCAAGACTTCATAGAATCATAACATCTCAGATTTGGGAGAGACCTCAGAGGTCAGATATTAAGAGTTCTACCTGAGTACACTAATGAATACTTTTATATTCATTATAATCATCACAACTACTACCACATATCCCTCATTAATTAAGCACTACATTCCATATAGCCCTGTAGAGTCAAAATCCTGTGGCCTAGGCATTTGCAATCTGAGAAAGACATATCAATTTAATTCAACATTTCTTTAGTACCTAATATACATAAGACATTGTTGGTGGGTGTGGAGAGTATAAAGAAGGAAAATAGTCCCTTCACTCAAAAAAGTAATACTTTGCTAGGAAAGGGAATGGCACTTACATTTATAAATCTAATACAAAAGAGAATGTGATAGGTATAGAGGAATAAAGATATCCAGACTAAGTATATAGGTAAATTTTAGGAGAGAAAAAAGTTTCTCTAGGAAAATCAAGAGAAGCTTCACAGAAAGGACTGCATATGAGAAAATGTGGCACCTTGAGGAAAGACAAGGATTTTGAAAGTTGAAGACAAAATAGTAGTTCATTTCAGGCAAACAGAATGGTTTTTGTAAATGAATAGAGGAGAGGGATGACAGGATGAGTTTGGAAGTAACTAGTATTTCTTTTTGGTTCTAATGCAGAGTGAATGAAGGATCACAATGAAAAAAAATAGAGCTAAAAAGTAGTTGGAAACCAGATTGCCAAGAGCTTTAAACATTTGTTTGAGTTTGTATTATGTCCTAAACACAATATGGAGCCATGGGATATTTTTGAACATCAAAGTGGCATGGTCAGATACAAGAATAAAAAAAAAACTAGTTAAAAGATTATTAATATATCATTCAATCATATAGAAGTTAGGAAAAGGGCCTGTTGAATAGCAGTTAGAATGTTCACTCTCCAGAGATTCAGTATCTTGAACTCTCAACCTGAACAAAACATATAATTTTGGAAAAGTAACTTTTTGAACCTCTTTCTAGTTTTAGCATTCTTTGATCTGGTTGGGACAAGCAGAAAAAAACAAAAGGTAATTTGTTTAGCATTTCAAAATGAGGTAGAAACTTTTGAATATATGTATATGTTAACAGGCACAGTCAAGTTTACAGTACAGAATTTAATAAGCAATTTAAACTTTCTTTGGTTCATTTTAATTTCCATCCTCTCCTGGTACCTCAAGAATTTATTCACTTCACTTTGATATCATGGTAAATTGTTCACATATGGACTTTGTTGAAAGGACCTGTTTCAGGTTGTAGGTTTGGTGGAGGTAGGCTTGAGTAACATTAAAAAAAAAAAAGAACCGCCTTTGAACTTGCCCATGAGCAAAAACAGTAATTTGAAATAGGGCCGCTATTTGCAGAGAAGGGAAAAAAACAATCCCAGATAACCATTATCACTATTACTGTCATTTGAAACAATCTGTTCTGATCATATTCACAGAAAAGCAGGCAGGCAGGATCCATTAGTGTCTGTCTATTCAGCTCCCCTCCTCCCTCTTTTTCTACTTAGAACAATACCTTCTGGACAGGATCTCCAAAGTCTTTATCCAAGTATTTCTAGTCACTAGTACCAGCTAATTCTTTCACATTTGGAAGTCAACCCAGGAGCTTATATGTACTGAATACTATGAGTATGACAACAAATTCACTTACACCATCATATCTAGCCAGTCTTAAATCATGAAGTCATTTGTTATGGATGTTTTGGCATCTGCCATCCTACTGCCTACTTAAACACATCCATCCCTATTTTCATTTTTTAGACTACTAATTAAATCAATGCTATTATTACTTATAAAAAGGATATGGACAATCAAATGCTATATGGTCCCACCTACCATCTCCGTGACTGCTGGACAAAAACTCACTTCCAGGGTTATCTTTTCCCTATATATTTTTAATCACCATAATAGCAATGTAAGCTACTTGAGGGAAGGAAATAAATGGTTTTTTTTTAATTCAGCCATTTAATCACTCCAACTATACCAACAGATCAAGAAACCATATTTGTCAAACATCCAATTTATAGTCATAATGGTTGTAAGATCTTGTCTTCTTTCACTACAGCTACCACATACATTAAGTGTATTACAGTGTTGCATATAGAATGTTTTTTCTAATACATATATGTAGCTATATCCAGATTACTTTGATGTCATTTATGCCAACAATCAGATATTTAGTAATTCCTGTTATAAGCAAATCACTGTACTAATTACACAGGGTAAAAAGACAAAAAAATGAAATTTATCATCAAGTAACTTATAATTTACTTATAGATAAAAAAGTATAGGGATCTTTACCTAATCCTGTATTCCCTTTATACATCCTACATTTCAGAACTGGATTATAATTCAACCAAATTCTAAAAACATTTTATGCAGTTTCTAGCTTCCATATCTTTATTTAGGCTATTTATTTTAACTAGAATGTCTTTTCCCTCACCTTACCCCAGGTTTACCTCCCAACCTGCTAATTATTTCAAGATTCAATAAAATCCCACTTTTTTCAACTTACAAAGAAAGATATTTCCCTTCCCAAATATGTTTTGGATTCATATTTTATCTCCCTTCATTTATGACTCCTAGATAGAAGAGTACATGTCTTATTCCTCTTAATACAACTAGCTTATTGCTTTAGATTAAGAAATTAATGAACAAAAATTTGCTAAAAGAGCAAATGAATAAATTTTATTGCTTGTCCTAACTGGACTTACACAATCATCAAGGCTGGTCCTGGTTGTGCTATAGCTCAGCTTAGTCAAATTAGTGAAAAAAGAAAACATTAACACCATTGTTGGGCACTAGGAAGATAAAACAAACAGCTGATTGACTGATTTTTTTCCCACTTTTCACCTGGTTGTTTTGCCATTGTGAAGACACAGGCCTGCTGTTATTTACTCTGTTCCTCCTATTGGTGGTGAGTTCCATTGACCAGAAAGGCTACTGTTGTTTGCACATTGTGGTGATGGGTGATGTAGGACATAAATGAACATGAAAGCTTCTGACCTGCTCTCTCTCTCGACACCTTGAGCATTTTTAATTCCAAATCTTCGTTATAGATCAGTCTGCTTTGGTTTCCGAGGATGACTCTCCCTTCGCTGCATATGAAAATAAGAAGGAACAGGGTCAGGAGACATAAAAGGAAGAACCTTCCAACCAATTACCATACACTTGGCTTTGAAAAGTTTGTGCTTAGATGAACTCCAACAAAAAAAAAAAAATAAAACCCTGAAATGATGTGTCTCATTAAAATGAATCTAGGCTGATTTACTGTAGCGGTAATCAAGGGTTGCCTGACCTTATAAGCTGTGCTATTCCATTTATAATAAATCTGGGCAGTTAAAAATAGATGAGCTTTAGGACAGATAATAAAAGGAACAGTTTGAGAAAGTTACATGATAATATCTGAGAGGTTTTGCCATGCCCTCATTGGGCAGGCCTGCTTTATGACCATGGTGGGTGGGCCAGTTGGATCAGCCGGTAATGTAGCCATATTAAAAGCATGCTGCTCTTTGTTTTCGTTTTTATAGCGGTGCTAAATGTAGGGGAAGCAGAGACACAGAGTCAGCAGTCTTATGACCCTTGGTAAAGTCCAGATGTAGATTACTCATGAATATTCGTGTCCGAAACTCTGTGAGTGGGAGGCAGAGCCAAGATGATGGAGAGGAGACATGTCCTCTATGTGACCTCCTCCAAGCTTTCCTCAAATAAACTGCATATTAAGCCTTGAGCTGGTTTTGGAGTGACAGAACCCACAAATATTTGGAGGACAACAAATTTACAGAACAAGATAGTTTAGAATAACTTAGAAAAGGTCTGTTTCAATCGGGCAGGGGGAGAGTTTGCCAAGCCCAGAACAAAGCACAGGGAGCCCAGGGCAAGGAGCTGAGGTGGGGAGCTAGAGCATTGAGGTGTCTGCACATTATGGAATCTACTGCAAGGCTCTCTGGCTACTCTGTCCTGCTTACAAGCTAGTATTCAGCAGATTCAGCTGTAAGATACCCAAAGCAAACACAAAAGACAAATTGTGAGCCTCTAATCCCTAGAACCCCAGAAAAACGGGACCTGGCCATGCCTAAACAGCACTGGAAGTCAGTCAACAGAACCACCCCAGGGCAAACTAAAGCAGCTGTTGCCCCTTTGCCTTAAGAGCAGACCTCAGTCTTTAAAAAAAAAGAAGCAAAAAAGCAAAAAGAACTCTTACAATAGACAGCTTTTATGGAGAAAGAGAAAAACAGACCTCAAAACCTGAGAATCCTAAAGGCAAGTCAGCTTCAGATGAAGCCCCAAAGGGTGATAGGAGTTGGTCCCAATTTCACAAGGCTCTCTTGGAAGAATTCAAAAAGGATCTTCAAAGAGAGTTAGAAAAAAAAATGAGGAAAGGAAATTATATCTTTGCAAGGAGATATGGAAAAGGAAAACCTAAAATTATCTGAAGAAAACTCCTTAAAACAGATTGGATGAAATGGAAAAAGCATATAACTCCTTACAAAATAGAAATGAAAAAGAAACTAATTCATTGAAAAACAGGATTTGTGAAATGCAAAAAAAATGCAATGAACAAAATTCTGTGAGTGACAAAGCAATCACAAATCTTAGTTTGGAGCCATATAGAGAAAAGACAAGTCTATGGGAGGAGAAACTCACAGTTTAGTACAAGGCCTTTGCAGGAGTTTATGGGAAGACAACTCAAAGTAAAAGGTATTTCTTAATAGTTGAGTTGTTCCAAAATGGATCATTAAATCATAGATTTAAAATTGAAAGGATCATATTGTGTCTTTCCATCTTTTAATTTTATGGATTATAAAAATGAAATTATTAGAAATTCTGCAGTCTATGCTCAAAGAGGTAGTAAGTATAAGACTTTGGATGGAATGGAATAGAGCGGGATGTTTTGTTTGGGATACAGGACTTTTGCATGTGGAACTCAAGAAAAAAATATATATATTAATGTAGAACATGGTGAATACATTTAATTTATTTGTCTATTAGCATTTTTTATTTTGCCATAACATGTGGATGGATAGAAAATACCCAGTCTCATATGTAGTTGCTTAAATTCCCAGAGACCATCTTATAGATATACCCTGTCTTCTAAGGAAGCATCAAGTAATCAAGAAATATAGAAAAATTATAAAGAATTATTTTGTTTCTTATTAGTTTAGTTATTAATTATTTCTATTAGAATAGTTTCATATTCTATCAAGTCAAAAGATTCTAATTCTAATGAACTTTTAAATTAAAAGTGCAAATAGAGCTGAATTCAGATTCAAAATTCTCTTTATTAACAAAGTGGTGAAGGTCATTTGTTAAAAAGTATTGAAGTCAACATATTGTTTGAAGTCAAACATATTGTTCAAGTCTTTGGTTGTAGGATGAAGCAACCTGGAGCTACAAAATGAATCATGGTTTCATAACCTAATTTAGGAAGATATCAAGAAGTAGAAATTTCACAAGTGAGAATTGATTGCTACCATTATTTGCCAGTTTTACTCTGAGAATGATGCTATTGCCAGTGACAAGAAGAAGCATCTGGTGGAGTCTGCATTGGGCCCAGATGGATGTCATGATCAAAATCCAACCTGAGAAAAATGTGCAGTGAAAGAAATTATATGGTCATGTAACTTTAGAGATGAAAAAAACTAGATTTTATAAGATCCAGAAATGGGAAGGACATTAAAGATCAGATTATTTCAGATATCACATTTCTTTCATTTTACACATGAGAAAAATGAAATCTAGAGAAGTCAGATGATTTGTCCTAGATTATACAGAGTTAAGATTCAAGCTCAATAATCTCATGTTTTTCTTTCTCATGCCATTTTGCCTCAAACTTAGGTTCATTTTAGGACTCCTTTTTCAGTTTTAATATACTTGAAAATCATCCAACTTTTGTTTGAACACAATCAGTTAACTAA
The DNA here is from genome assembly GCA_023553655.1 of Myrmecobius fasciatus. Lineage (NCBI taxonomy): Eukaryota > Metazoa > Chordata > Mammalia > Dasyuromorphia > Myrmecobiidae > Myrmecobius > Myrmecobius fasciatus. The sequence goes on along the minus strand of JAJPUD010008857.1, from coordinate 70,306 downwards.
ATTAACCTATTCCATTTTGAAAACTGGAACCTGTTTTCTCGTGTTTAATTAAAAACTTGTTTCCTTGTGTCTTCTAGTTCTTCCTTTTAAGTTGTGCCTTCCAAAGAAAAATAAAACAAACTTTAAATATCTGAAGATAATTGCACTGTCTACACTTAGTCTTCTCTCCTTCATGTTAAAAATATGTAGCTCTTTGATGATTCCTCAAGTGACATGGTTTATAGATGTAGAAATGCAGAAATGAAGACTTGAAGATATAAAGAGATTTTTTTCCAAAGTCACACTGATAAATTAGTGATGAATCTAGAACTCATATTCATTACCCTGATTCCAAATTCAATGATCTTTTCATTGTTCTACACTGTCTTCTATACTTTTGAGTTTTAGAAGTCTGTGACAGCAACGGACAAGATCTAAAAGATCTTAAGCAAGCTTCATAGACTTCAAGTTAAAACCTCATGAAACACAGGATTATCACCCAAGAATCAGACTAGCTAACATTCAAGAAACTGTTTATCAGATGATATATAAAGGATATATAGGATATGTGTTGCCTGTTATTTTATTGTTTATATTCCAAATGATTATTTATAAACTGAATACAATCCAGTATTTTCTTGTTAGAGTAGTAGTACAAAATATGAGACATTGTGAGGAACTGTACCTATTTGCCCAATCATAAGAGAGTTGGTAGTTATGTGATGATTGTTATTTTTTAATGTAAAAATATTTAGCATATATAGTCATTGTGCTATGGAGGGATCTTAATTTGCAAATATAGTGAGAATAGCCACACCATAAAAATAACAGATCCTGAAGTATTAAGCAAATTCTATTTTCCTACTCTATATCTCAAAACACCTTGAAATCATGATTGTTTTTCTTCTCTAACCTTTTTTTAACAATGCCAAAGCAAATCCCTCTCTACATATGCATTTTAACTATTTCCCAAGAATCATCCTTTCCCTTTCTCTAATCTAAAATCTCTTCTTATTGATGAGTTACCTCTTTGATACTTATAAACAAGTTTAGATATCTTCTAAAATGAAGAAAAAGAAAAATAGTCTTTAACTTGAATTATTCTCTTTACTATGGACACTCTTTTCTCTGTAGGTTTATATGACTTTGCTCTTTATTGATTTTTTCATTCCTGTATGACATACTTCTCATTTTCTCATGCTGGATCAGAATTCATACCACATACATTGTTGGAGGGTATATTCAAGCCCCTCTTTTCTCCTTTCTATACTCATTTTCTTGGTGACTTCCTTAACTCCCAAAGAATGAATTGACACATTTAAACACATGATTTGCAGATTTGTATATTCAGCATTAGTTTCTCTTGTGAATTCCAGTCCTGGATCATTTACAATATAATGAAAATTTCCAAGTGGAAGTTGCACAGACTCAACCTCTCCAAAACAGAACTTATTGTCCTTCCTTGAGACCTATTCCTTTTCTGGATTTCCACAACAATGTCAAAGGCAATACCATTCTTCCAACAACCCAGGTTTGGCACCTGAAAAACATGAAAAGCATACTTGACATCTTACTGTCCCTTTCTTTCATTTGTTCATTTCAGTTGTTATGTCTGACTGATTCTCCTCCAAATATCTGTAATATCCATCCTCCTCTCTTAGTACTCATAGACAACAAATTAATTCAGGCCATTATTACCTCTCAATCAAACTGTGTAAAATACTTCCCTAATTGTCTTCTTGGCTTCAAGTCTTTCCCATCTCTAATTCATGCTTTGGAGAGCTACTAAAATGCCACTCTCAAAGCACTGATCCAACCACATTATTCTCTCATTCAACAAAATCCCGTGGTTCCATCTTGTCTAAAGTATCCAAGAGGGACAAATAGCACACTTCTCCATTTGGCATTTAAAGTCTTTCACTAACAACTAGCTCCAATCTATCTTCCTGGCTTAGAACACAGTCCCTTTCACACACTTTATCGTCCAGTAAAACTTGTCTACTTGCAATGTCTTAAACATAGCATTTGTATACTGAATTTCATGGCCTGATCATTAAATGATCTCTCTCCTCACATCCAGTTCTTAGAATTTCTATATAGTAGATTCTTGATCAAAGCCTGTGGGTTGATTGATTGTTTGCTTGATAAGGAAAAAAAAACCCTGTACTTCTAAGAGATAAAATAAGGAGTGTATTCCAGTCACTGGAATACATTGTCATGGCAGGAAGATGGGAGTTGAAATATTATGTTTGAGGAATAGTGAGAAAGTCAGTTTCCCTGGGTTGTAGAATGCACAAAGGGGAGAAATGTGTAATAATCTTGAAAAGGTAATCTGGAACTTTTAATGCCAAATAGAGGAATTTGTATGTGATATTTAAAAAGCCCCTTTAAACCTATTTTCACTAGAAAATATGAAAGAAAAATAGCAATTTCATAAACCTTTTTTGCCCATAATGTCTGTTCATAATATACCATCTATCTTAACCCATGGGTCTATTCTTTCTTTTCCTTCTTGCTCCAAAGTAACTTTAAAGGTGTTTTTTTGGGTCTTAGGCTTTTTTCCCCTAAATCTTCTTTTAATCTTGGCATTTTATGCTTTTATATTTGTCCTTGGTTGTGTTTCCATTTTAACGTATATATTCCTTTTCAAAAATCTGTTTATCCGAGTTTTCTTCTATAATAAAATTAGTTTCTTAGATATTTCCCTTTTATTTCTTACAATTTATAATTGTTTATTTGCCATGTACTTCCTTTCTTCCTTCTTTGCTTTCTTCCTTCTTTGCTTTCTTCCTTCCTTCCTTCCTTCCTTCCTTCCTTCCTTCCTTTCTTCCTTCCTTTTTTCCTTCCTTCCTTCCATCCTACCTTACTACCTTCTTTCCTTGCTTCCTTCCATCCTTGATTCCTCTTCTTCTTCTTCTTCTCATAATTTATATTTCTAAATTTCCTTTTATGTCCTCTCTGGCCAATACTTTAGCCCCATACTTTCATCTCTTTGGATGTCCTTTCCTAATATCTAGAATGTTTGTATACTTTTTGTCTCTTTCTGTTTGTATTACAAGTGCAAGGATGACTTGAACACTCCCTTCCAGTTTTGCTGTCATTGCCCCATCTTCTTGCTGGTCAGAATTATGTCCAAAGGAATAATTCCCCTTATTGCTTCCTCAACCTTGTGACTGATGAAACTGTCAGCAAAGTAAGTCAAGAATTTTTCAGTTGCCTGACTGTTACCAGAATTCAACTTGCAGCAGATGTCAGGATAGTACGACAAGGCTGTCATTCAGAAAGGCTGAGAATAATAAACTAGGAGTGGACAAGTTATGGTTTTTTTTTCTTCTTCTTTGGTTAACTCAGAGCCCAGAAGGAAAAAGCAAATCATGTTTCACCCCAATGTTCCTTGTCACCTTTATATGTTCATACTTCTCAGGGGTTCAACCAGCCCTCCTATTCCCTCAGCAACTTCATCAATTCAGTATCAATCTACTGACTTTCACCCAGGTCAGAATAATTCCAGAGTCCATTTTCATAAGTCTTTGCTTCCCTTAGACCAAAGAATAGTTCCATCCCTGAAGCACATTTTCAATCCCACCACACACCTGTCTGGTTATCTCAGCTGCACGTGTGGCTAGCCACGAGTATGCACAAATATTGCCATTCCTATGGGCTTTTCTCATTAATTTAATTGACCTATAGTTATCTGCTCTCCCATGGGGAAACAAAATAGCTTGAAACCTTCTACCATTTGTATTTTAAGAGGAGGAGAAAAAAACTCTTTATTTAGAATATTGCAACTTTTATTTGATGAAAGTTACTATTAACATATTTTCATAATCTTCTCAGCCTAGCAACAGCAGGAGTAAAAGGTGTGAGGGCCATGTAATATTCATGAAATTAAGGAGACTTGAGATGAAAGGGAGTTCCATTAGAGAGACCAAGTGTGACAATATGACACATATTTGCATATTTTACACTTTAAATCTTTTCAGCACATCCAAGTTGATATATGGATGTAAACATGCATTGCCAGTTTTTAGCATATTATAAGCCCTCAAGACTTTGCATGCATTTTAATATGTTTCATTATTGCTGTAGATTTTAATTTCCAAACTGCACAGCTTTGATGGAAGAAAGCTGGAAGTCAAAGCATCTGGCCCCTGCTCCAGGCAAGCACAGCCTTTTCCTTGAATATTTTGGGTAGAAACCAGTCTATTTATTTGTGGGGCAGTGGGGAGAAATGAAAAAAAAAATGTGCTGCACAGAATCGTGTTTTTGTTTGGTACACATACTAATTAAGTGTTAACTTAACTACCCTGGCAGGAAAGCTCTAATGTCAGGCTGTAGATGTGCCAAACTATACAAAGTTATGGATTGGCTATTTTGGAATCCTTTTTGTTCTTTGTTCCTTCCTTCCCTCATTTTTCTTTCTCCCTCCCACTTTCTTTCCCTCTGCTTCCTCATTTCTTCTCTCTCCTTTTCCCCTCTGTCTCTGTCTGTCAATCTGTCTCTGTCCATATGTCTGTATTTCTTTCTATCTTGGCCTTTCTCTTCCCATTCTTCCCCCACTCCCTATTCTTGGTCCTGGTACTTTCAATGTGCAGATCATTGAAAAAAAATTTTTTTAAAAGAATGAATTTAGATTTTGCTTGTACTTTAGTGTATGGAGTTTTCAATTGCTGCTAAATTTACCGAATCTCCTGTGCTTTATTAGCCATGGAATAAATTGCTTCATGATCATAGAAAGTGACTTTTGACCTTGGGTACAAAATACCCATGCTTCTTCTTGAGTCTTCTTGATTTGAAGACAATGTATATTTGATATGAAAGTGCAATAGGGTAATGATACCTGTAAATAAAAGAAGGGTCTGTGCAACATAAGAAATCCCCTCATTAACTCAGAAATATAATAGAGTTGATTCCATATACAACATAATCTATAAGGATTAGTGAATTATTTAAGGCAGTGCTCTCTAAAGCGGAGGTCACATTCTACTGATGGTTACAGCATGAACCAAGGAAAGATGATCAACTAGTAAGAGTAAATGGCATAGTCCCTACATTTCCTGTTGTAGCTAATTATGGGTATTTTTGTCTTAAACCCAGACACACCTACTCATTTGTTTTGTTTAACAGCATAGCAAATACAATACCTTCCACCATGTGGCAACCTTCTAAACTCACAAACTAACAATACACTTAAAGAAGTATGTATGCTTAGTATCATTGAGAAAATTCCAAATTCTAGCCTCCAAGTTCACTTCTGGATATGAGAGACACACCTTAAAGTAGTTCTGTGCTTCAGACAATGAATGATGATTCAGAATTCTATTACCTACCCTCTTCATTTCTCCCATACATTTTTTTTTTGGTGATAGTGGTGGTGAGGGGGTGTGTGTGAAAAGTATTTATTTTATGTACACAATTTATAAATTTAAAATGTAAAAAGACATCTTTTTTTCTGACAGGAGTTTATGATAAAAACAATTATTGGCCATAGAAGTTGAGATACTTTGAATTAAAATCATTGTCCAGATTCACCCACCTAGTAGGTATCAAAAGGAGTAATCTGAATCTAGTTCTTCCTGACTTCAAGTTGAACATTGTCTACTATATCATACTAGTTTTTTGGAATCTTCATTAGTGAAAAATGTCTCAAGAATCCAGTGGTGTCCTATAAGAATATCTTAATAATTTAATAAATTCATTACCCCATGTGTATGATTAATTCCTCCATCAATGTCAACCCCAGCTCACCTATGCCTTCTCATTTTGTGAGATGCTTGATCTCATCTTTCCATAATTTTTAATGGAGGATATATTTAAAATGCAGGAATCCTTCATATTATCTTTTAAAAATTCTTTGGGTGTCAATGTAACATTGCCTTCACTATTCCTTAACTCTCTGTAGCAAAATGATCTACAATATATTTTACTAGGTAATGTCTTATATGCCGCTATTCTTATAAAGATCACAACATATGCCTACCTCAGTCGAACATGCATTTTCCTTTGAGTCACTTGTGGTTTTTATTCCTCAACTATTTTAATATGTTATGCTTTGTAACTACAAAGCATAATGATTAAGAAAGCCAAACCTTATTTTTTCAACTTATTGTTGGGAAATTTTTAAAAGGAACATAATTTTTAAGGAATGTTTCAAATCACTTTATAATCTCTATTAGCATTAGATTGAGGCTTCCCTCAATACTTATTTAAACAGTAGATATTTTAAACAGTATTTTAGATATTTTAAACAGTAGAATGAATTACTTAAATATAAAGCTAATATTGTTATATATACAGTTATGTAGAAGGCAGAATGAGATAATAAATTATTTTTCTACTATTTTACTACTGAAAAGTTGAATTTAAAATAAAATTTAAAAGTTGGAAGGCACCTCAGCCATGTAATCTAATTAGCCCATTACTTGCACTTGTACTCAATCTTATGTTGATTGTTGCGTATATACATAGTATATCATCTAGAAAAGTCCACGTTTCCAAAAGCTACTCATAAATAGTCTTAGAAGCCTATCCCCAAATCCTTCATAATCTCATGCTGCATATTATATTAAAGCTTGCAGTGTTAAAAAAGAAAAATCTCATGCTATTTTAATCCAATGACCACAAATGTAAACTAGTAATCATATGTCTACACTTTCAAGTAAAAAAACCCAAACCAAACCAAAATAAAACATATTTTCCCTAACTATTATAGACCCAACTAGTTGAATGACTGTATGAGCTGTGAAATCTCTCAGTGAATTAATTTGCCAAGGGAGGGAATAGGATGTGGTATATTTCTGTATCTCCATTGAGGGAAAGCAAGTTCTAAATCAATACACAGTCACCAGTGCTATCACAAAAAATGTTGTAAATCTTCTTTTCTATATTCCGTGAACAGGGCATATTAAGGGCACATTAAGATCTAATTATTCTCACTTGCTTATCAATACATGAAATTCTAAAATCTACTGTACACCTTCTGAATAGTTGGAAATAAGTGACAATAACTGTGAAGGTTTTCATTTTGCTTGTCTTCAGTATCCTTGGTAGAGTCCTTGAATAAGAGTCCTTTCATGTGTGTGCATGTATGTATATGTAAGTGCAGATATGTACACATATGTGTATATATGTGCATGTATATATATAATGTGTATACTCTTTTTGTTGATCAATTAACTAAAGATTTATCAAGTATGTTATTCTTTTTCTATAATTCATTAAAAGAGTTCTCAATATCCTTTTCTTAATCATCTTTAATTCCAAAAATATCTTTCCCTTCTCCCAATTTATTGAGCCATAGATATACATATAAATTTTTAAAAGAAAAAATAGCAAAAAACATTTTAGAAAATCTAACACACCAAATAAGTCTGACACGTCAGTGTATGATTTTCTGTACCCATAGTCTTCTAACACTATTCCATCTTTAGCATAGCTGCCAAAATGATTTCCTAAAATACATATATGACAAAGTAATGCCTCTTCATTTATTAAACTCCTGTAATTCTCTATTAAACTCAAGGATCAATAATTAATCTTAAGGACCAAATATGAACTTGACATGTTAAGTTTTTCACATCCTTGTTCCCTTCTTATCTTTTCAATTTTTTGGATATATATATATATATATATCAGGTATCAGGAGAAGCTGGGTTCAAATCTGGCTCAGACACATAATACTTCCTAGCTTTATGACACTGAGCAAGTCACAACCCCAATTGCCTCAAAAAAGGTTCTCCTTCCTCATCTTTAACTTTTAGCATCCTTTGTTGCTTTCAAAACATTTTTCTTCTAAATTGCTTTTCCTGATCTCCCACCGGCTAGTGCTTCAAGTCTTCAGATACCTGATTTCATTTTTGTATTTATTCCATATATTCTTATGGGCAAGGATCATTTCATTTCTGTCTTTGTATCCATATGATTTAATATAGTATCTAAAACATAATAAAGAATTAATTTTCCAATTAATAGTCCTCCTCATGTACAAAAAAATGAAGATTTAACAATTTTATCAGTTCATCTATAATTTTCTTTTGGGAGGACTAGACCTCACATAAGAATTATAGCAATTCAACATCATTATTTTGTTCTTTCTTTTTACATTTTTATAATAATTGCATATATCATTTTTCTGTATTGCTTTCCACATGCTACATTAGTTTAGATATGTCTTCCCATGATTCTATGAGTTATTCATATAAATTGTTTCTTTTGATACAGTAACATTTAATTATATTCACAAACCCCAATTTGTTTACTCTTTCTGGGAATCTAATTTGTTTCCAATTCTTGCCTACCTTAAACATCTTGCAATTAATATTTTGACGTATTTGATATCTCTCTTTTGGTCTTTGACCTTCTTATGGTATATGCCCAATAGAGGAATCATAGCATAATTCCAAATTGTTTTCCAGTATGATGACCACTTTAGCACTCCACTAGCATGGCTTTAGTGGATGTGACTTTCTATAAACCATTAAGGGATGACTGTTAACCATTTTTGTCATTTTGAAAATTAAGTGAAAATATAAAATTTCAGTCATTTTTCTATTACTTTTAGTGATCTGGAAAAATTATTTCATATGATTTTCAATTCTTCCTTTTAAAATATTCCTCCTACCTCAGCATATTCATTGGAAAACGAATGATAAAATAGAAGGACAAATTTCCTTCCTTCCCTTCTTCCTCATTCTAGTTCTAATGCTAAGAGACTCTTAACACGCAATTAGAAGATATAAAAGGTTTTCTTTTTTCCAAAATAACTAATGATGATGATTATGAGAATGATGATGATGATGATGATATTTCTGTTTTAAACAGACCATGGAATTTTTTCCCTGAAATTTCTCTTTCAAAATGTCTAAGGACTGCTCATTTCCTGGTATTTAACTGCCTCTGTAGATTTCAAAAGGAAAGCCTGCTCATCAATGTAGGGAAGATCTTAATTTTATCCTATATAATTTAGTATTGAATATTTCAAGTTTTTTTAATACACTATCATAGTGTTTACTGTTACTTCCAAGTGTGAACTACCTCACTGAAGAATAGTCTGTCCCTTTTGTCCTAATGATAATCTCTCTGTCTCACCCTCAGAACCACAACATATGAAGAAATTATTATCCATGAAAAATGCCATGCAAAACTGGGAATTTTTCTGCATAAGATTCCATTCAGAATCTAGTAGTGTAAAATAAAACAAAACATACAAGACCCCCTTAGGTGTAAGCTGGCGCAAACACAAGAGAACCAGATTGCCCCAAAGAAAAACAAAAATAAATAGAATCAAGAATAAAGTTTCTTAACAATTTCTTTAAAAACAGGAAGAAAGACCAGTAAAATGGTAAAGTTGAGAAATCAATATGGCATAGATTTTTTGAATGATTGTTAATGTCCCAATCTGAGATAAACACCTGATTAATTTGTTCTTGAGAAATGCAGGAAAAATCTAAAGTATATAGGGTTTTATTTGTGTTTATTTTATTTTGTTTTTTTGGCCAAGTTGGCATAGAGATGAAACAAGAAGCCCAGAGATACTTGGGAGGAAGTTCATCCTAGAATGTTTGAGCAGAACCCTATTGTTATTCATTTTATTATCTGGGGAAGGGAGAGAGACAAAGTGGGAAACAGCAGAGAAACATGGATTGAGGGCAATCCTTCTTTTCTGTAATTCTGACATAATGACACAGGAACATTCTAGCACACTGACCAAAGTAAAGAACGGCAACTGTCTAATGAAGTTTGAATGGAGGGGGGTTGCAAAAATATACAAAAAGATTTTATGAAAGTAAAACTGGCAAGACTTGGCAACAGATTGGATGTGATGGGTGAAAGAGTTTGAGGAGATAAAGATAATATCTAGGTTGTGAATGGAAGTGATTGGAAAGATACTGATATCCTCCATAGTAATAAGGATGTTAGAAAGAAAGGAAAGTCTTAAGGGAAAGAAAATGAGTTCAACTTTGGATATGTTGAGTTTAAGATGTCTATAAGATATAAAAGTGAAATATTCAATAAGCAACTTGGGTTGTAAGACTTGAAGGGGAAAAAAACAGGTTAAGACTAGATTTTTTTAAAAATTGAGAATCATCTCCATAGAGATGATCGTTGATCATCAAATTATATAGTATACAGTGAGAAGAAGTCACAGAACAGGTCCTTTGAATTCCACCATAATTAGAATATAAAACCTAGATGAAGATCTCTTTATGAAAACTGAGACAGAATAATTAAATAGGTGTTAGGAGAAGCAGAAAACGTCTACCATCTCAAAAGAAGAAAGTATCCAGCAGAAGAGGGTAATTGACTATGTCAAAAACACCATAAAAATCAAGAAGGTTGAGGATTTTTGAAGATCATTTTATTTGTCACTGAAGAAGTCCTTGATAATTTTGGAGAGAGTAGTTTTGGTTAAAATATAAAAAAGAATTAAGAAGAAAGGGAGAGGAAATATCTACTGTAGATAGCTTTTTCAAGCAATTTAGTTACAAAAGGGAGGAAAGATTTGTGACCATTGCAAACATTGATGGATTGACCAAATAAGAGTTTTATTCAGAATGGAGAGATATGTATGCACTTATTTGTCAACTATAGGGAAGCAGTCAGTAGACAAGGAGATGGGGATAACGACTAGGAGGTTGTCATTGAAGATTTAAGGAAACATTGAGGATAGATGAGAGAATGGGATGATAAAAGAGAAAATCTGCAAAAAAAGATAAGATGAAATGGAATAATTTGTACATGTTGAGGATTTTGCCTTGGCTAGGAGAAGGGTACCTCTTTTTTTGTAAGATGATGAAGGTAGATGTAATTAAAAAAAAGACATTTGGGATATGTGAGATGAAGATAAGGAAAGAAAAGGCAGCTAATGGTCCTTGGTCATAGTTTTTCCAGTAAAATATGAGGCAAAATTTTCAGCTATGAGACTATGATAATTTGCAGAGTTAATGATATTTGTGAAAGTTGCTATGGTAAGTAGCTTTGTGATTCAACTATACAGGTATAAAAGGATTGCCTTATGGCATTGAGGGCTTGGTTGAGATAATGTAACATTAATTTATGGTGGGTCTAATTATCAGAGTTTTGTGATTTTTCCCCCAGCTTTGTTCAGCAGCATATGAATAGAAGTGATGGCAACAGATGGAAATAGCAAACCAATTCTGAGGTTTAACAAGGCAAAATCAATGATAACAGAGTAAAGGAGGCAAGAAATTTAAAAGAAAAGGATAATGTAAATTTGAACTGGTCCACTCAAAGGTCATCATGGGTTAGGGAATATAATGTAGCCAAATAGAATTGATGGCTTGACAGTGAACAATGGGATATAAAGATTAGAATCATGGTAAGGATGAATAGGTTTGGAGTTTTAAAGGCATCCATAGAACTGGATTATGCTGAAATAAAAGCTTATCCACTTTCATGAATAGGAATAAAAAGAACAACTAAATTAATATTACTGGAATAGAATCTTATTTTCCCTTACATAAAAATTAGTGTTTTTTTAAATGATGATGATGATGATTTCCTATCTCCCACTCTGTTTGTGTGTGTGCATGCAGATGTAGATAAGATAGTGGAAAATTGCTTGAGAAGGGAAAAAAAAGAAGAAAGAGATGGAGAAGAGCTTGAAATGTGGCCCAAGTCAACCGTGTTTGACTACTCAGAAAAATGAGACAGTAGGAATAGGAATCTTACTTGTGTGTAAACATATTTATGCACACAGACACATTGCAATACATGCATGTGTGTTATATAACATAGACACATAAGAAAATATGTCTCATTGTTTAATCTTTCTTTATGATTTTACTTAATCTTGCATTTATTTTGTTTTAGTTTTTTTTTTCCCTGATAAAATGTTTTGCTGATTTCTGGATTTTTGTTCTGTTTTGCTTTCCATAAATGATTCATTTTTCTGTGTTAATGAGAAATGTTTTTTTGTTTGTTTTAATTTCTTTTATGTTTAAGATCATCTTTGCAAGATATGTTATTCTAAATTGCATTTTGAGCTTCTTTGATTTTTTTTGAATATTCTATTTCATTTTTCCAATTTCTCCTGGCTTTGGTATAATATTCAGTTAGTTAAATTAAGCCTTCATAGCAGGCTTTATTTCTGCTTGCAAAATTTGTTTGTCACTGACATTTTGAAATGTAACCATTATATGCCTTTTAGTTTTGAGTCTGGGTTTTATTTTGTTTTGTTTTGTTTTGTTTCCCCTTTTGGAATATCTGTGAAGTGTTCATTCAGAATTTTTCATCTGTATTCAAAAGATCTGTACAATTTTATTGTTTTGTGAATTTCTTAAGCTATTTTAACTTATCATGCCTTTTTTAGTGAGAAGAGATGTGAACATTAAATGCTTTCTGCAAGCAACTTTGGTTAACATGAAATGCAAATTTTTAACTTACTGTCTTTTGTTTCTCTTCTGCCAAATTTTCTTCTATTTCCGTATTTTTGACCTCAACATCTCTCATTCTCTTTTACTTTTATTTCTTTAAAGAATATATCATGGGGCAGCTAGGTGGCGCAGTGGTTAGAGCACCAGCCCTGAAGTCAGAAGGACCTGAGTTCAAATCTGGTCTCAGACACTTTCTAGCTGTGTGACCTTGGGCAAGTCACTTAACCCCAATTGCCTCAGCAAAAAAAAAAAAAAGAATATATCATGCATTCTAAATTGCTCTTCATTCATTTTGGTTTTTTATCAGATTTTTAAAAAACTCATTCCTATTGCTCATTTTTATCTTAATACCTCCTATTAAAAATCTTATTACTCTTATGAATGTTTTGGGAATTATTATTCTTCTTCAACAATCTTTGGGTAACTAGGTGGCAAAGAATCTATAGGTGGCACAGTAGGTAGAATGCTGGGCCTGGAGTTAGGAAGATTCATCTTCCAGGGTTCAAATCCAGTTTCAAACATTTACTAGGTGAATGACATAAGTTAAGTTGCTCAACCCTGTGTGCCTCAGTTTCATCATCTGTAAAATGAGCTTAAAAAAGAAATAGCAATGTTATTCTTTGCCACAAAATGAGATCACAAAGAGTAGGACCTGACTAAAAAATGACTGAACAATATTTGAGAAATTTGTTAAACCTCTTTTCAGTGTGAGCTATTGATTTATCTTTATTCATAATATAATCTTATTTTTAAAGTAATTTTTCATTTTATTTTTATGAGTTTCACTGGTGGTTTACTTGTTTAATTGCTGTCAATTTGTCTGTTTCTTATATTTCCAGAATTTTGTCTATGGTTTCCCTGATTGTCTTTTGCTACCTCTCCCTTTTACTACTATGGGAATATATATTTTCTTCTCAATATTTCTCTGAGATTTAGTCTTCTTGGGCATTGTCAGAATAATTTTATTGTGAGGTTCTCTTTTTTTAATCAGGCATCAATATTTATTAACAGAAGACAAAGAAAACACATTCAATGAATTAATAAAACACTGTCCAGCCAGATGTTATTTTTTAAAAATGTATATCATCTAATTTCCAATAAATAAAAACACTTTATAAATATTTATATAGTATTATAGTTTGAATTTTACATTGGTAAATATATGACAGAAAGAAAACAAAAATCACATTTAGGACTGAAAAAAATTCTTGTATATTTATAATCTCATCCTCTGGATAAATAATATGACCAACCTACATTAATCCAAATCAGAAAGGTCACAAAAATGATTAAAAAAAAGGATTTGTGTTTCAAGAATATTGTACTTCATACTCCAATTTCTCTTGCTACCAATACATTACAGAAGACAACAAAAACAATGGTAAGACTTCGATCATTCTGGAACTTGATAGCAAAAGTGAAATCAACAAGACTCCTCCTTGATTTAATCAAAAGTTTCCTGAATTCTTAAGGAATTTGGTTTATTTGGTCAAGAGATCAAGCATAATGTCTAGTGAAAAATACCATAATACAAATACTAAAGTCTTATATTTTTTCCTTGAGCCAAGCAGGTGCCAAATTTTCCAAAGGGCTATCCTAAAGTGATAACTAGTAAGAAGGCTGTGGTCCCAACTAACAAGAAGCAAAGCAACTTTCTAAGGAACTAAGGGAAATAAAGACTTGTACTAGGGATAAAATAGCCTATTGTGTGGCAAGAAACATTATTAAATAATGCCAATTTTGCTCTATGGAGCACTGAACTCCAGAACTTTAGTATTTTGGGTATAGACAATAAACTTATTCAGCTCCTTATGAGTGTTCTTCATTTGAAGGCACTCTTCCAAATAAGCTGTCTTTATTGCCCTTTTTTCTGCTGTTTTAAAAACAAAGATCTCACTTTGATGAATGAGTGATCTTCTGCTTTTTAGGATATTCATATGACTATCAAAAATTACTTCTAGAACATGGTCATGGGCTATAGACCCCTGAAAATGCCTTACTTTAATAGCCACATTGTAGTTTTCTCATTTAAGGGCAGTTTTTTATGGAGGATATTCTTTCACAGTCCTTGAGAATTTCTCAAAAAGTCAACAAGGTCTTATTTCCTGCAACCAAAATGTCATTGGCATAACAACAAGATTCAGATTTCCCATTTAAAAAGTGGGATGGGCAATGTATATCTAAACATAGTCTTTTTAAACTAAATTACATGATAAACTTGAGGTCTGAGAGAATATATTATGCTTTGATCCTCAATTGAATTTAACTCATTAAACTCAGAAGACTATGTGGGGTTCTCAGCAAAACAAAATCTTTATAGAATATGTAATTACTACCTTTATGGAGTATACAGTCTACTAGGGCTATAATATGGCAGACATACAAATAACTAAGTTCCGAAGTATCACATGGCAACATTATTACAAATGTATAAAGAAAATCTCTGTGAGATCTTATGAGGGAGGATCATTATGAACAGAATATTCAAGGAAAGTTTTAGGGAAGTCATGGAATTTGTGCTGAAATTAATTTATGTCTCCACAATGAATCCCATTCATCCCAATAGTTATTTCAAACCTTTTTCATTGCCCCCTCAAACCTCGCAAGCACCAACTATTCCAATATATACCTTTCATTAAATTTCACCAAAAGATATGATTAAATTTTCTGAGAGCTCTTTCTTCTCTCCTTCTTCTCCACATTCCACACTATCCACATTATTTCCTTCTTCACTTCTGTCTCACATGAAAAAGTGGCCCTTCTTATTAAAACAAATTCCTATACCTACACCTTTGATACCAATCTAGCTTTCTATTCCAGAAGGTTTCTCAATCTACCATCCTTCACTGTCTCACTAATGTTTAATCTCTACTGTATTCTTCTTTACTGTCTATAAGCATATCCATGCTTCTTCCATCTTAAAAAATAGCTTTTCTCTGTATTAACTTCCTTAGGAATTATCATCCTGTCTCATGGCTAAACTTCCTCTAAAAGTTTTCTAACTTCAGTACCACCCCTTCCACTTCTCTTAGTCACTTCTAAGTGGCTTTAATTTTATCTTTGAATTGAAACTCTTCTCTCCAAAGTTTTCAATGATCTCATAATTGTCAAAGCTAATAGATTTTTCTTATTGTTTCTCCTTCTTGACCTCTTTGCTATTTTTGAACCTATCAACATCCTTCTTCTCTAGAAGATATATATATATGTGGGTGTGGGTGTGGGTGTGTGTGGGTGTGTGTATGTATGTGTGTATATATATATATATATATATGTATGTATATATATATATATATATATATATATATGTCAAATAATATGTTCTTATCCCAGAAGCTGGATTCTTTGGGTTTATCAAACACTAGATTATCACAGTCATTAACTATTGTGTCTTGTGTACTTAACCTATTCCACTGACCACCTACTGTATTTTTAGCCAGTATGACCAGTGCTTTATAATATAATTTTAGGTCTGGTATACCAAGCCACTTTCATTTGCATTTTTTTTCATTAATTCTCCAAGGATCTATCTTGAATCTTCTTCTCCCTCTAATCTTTCAGTGATCACATTCCCATGGGTCCAACTATAATTCTTATGTAGATAATTTTCAGATATTTATATTTAGGCCTGTTCTCTCTCTTTAGTACTAGCTATTTTCTCTCCTTAGCACATAACCATCTGTCTCTTGGACACCTCAAACTTTACCTATGAAATAAACTGACTTATTTATCTTTATCTCTAAATTTTTCCCACACACCCCCTGACCAGATTCCTAGTTACTATTGAGAACACTACCCAGTCACTCAGGCTTGAAACATTATTGTCATCTTTTATTCCTCACCCAACTCTCTTCATATATATCTAGTCTATCACTCTTTCACCAAGTCTTGTTACTTTTCTCTTCATAGCATTTTTTTGGTATATACCCTTTTTTCATCTACAAAGTTATTCCTAATTTGGATTCTTATCATCCAATACCTGAACTCTTACGTCTGGATTATCACAATAGCCTTCTGGCTTCTTTTCTTATCTTAAGCCTTTCTCTAATTTATCTTCTACTAAACTAGTAAAGTGATTTAATGTGGCAATGATCTGACCATGTCACAACACGCACACACTCTCACATTAACACACACACACACACACACACACACAATACACATCAGTGATGCTTATCATTGTGCTAGATATATAGTAAGTACCTGATAGATGCTTATTGGCCAGTTAGTTACTGTCTGCTTACCTCTAGGATAAAATATCAGATCTGCTGTTTGGCTTTTAAAGCCCTATACAAACTAATTCTGTTCTACCTTTCCAGTTTTCTTATATCTTGATTAGTCTTAAGAAGCTGAGTAGAACACTAATTCACAATGTCAGTAATGATTCCAAACCACTCATACCACTCTTCTCCTTAGAATCCTCTAATTCCAAAATGGGAAGGTTATAAAAGGAAATGCTCTCTAAAAGACATTCAAGGATATAGTGAAGATAGAAGAGAAAATACTATAAGTACTTTCTGATCCTTGGAATATAGAGTATCAAAATTCATAAGTGTGACTGGGAAGAGATGAGAGCTGAGGAGGGAAGAAGATTAAAAACAAAGCTGGTTTGTCTTATTTCCAAGCAGAAATGAAGTCAGGCACCACATTTTCCCTCCTGGGTCTGTACTTTTCCTCTCTCTCTCTCCATGACTATCTATCACTACTTGTAAAACTCCTCTACTAAAAGATCTTAAAGTTCACAGTAAAGCAATACAATTATTCTGAGTCATTCCTTCTTACCTTTTAACCTAATCTTCAGAGGTGCTGGAACTGAAGAATTGCAGCTCCTGCCCAAAATGAGCCTAATCTTGTCACTGAAAATAGCACTTCCTTACCAAGAATTCTCTCCCTTTCGACTGGACACACTCATAAGAGCAAAAATCTAGGAATTAATTAATGTCTCCCAAGCAGGGTGGGCTCAGAGGAGCCAGCATGTTCAATAGCTATATATGGACTAGTGTGTATGTTCTTGCAGGTACACATACACAACCTGTACACATACAAAACATATATGCATATTTATTAATGCTTTTTTCATCAACTTCCTCCTCAATCCCCTTTTTGATTTTGTTTTTGTTTTTTACTTTTTTAAAATATACTTAAGATATCTTGATTCTATCAACCAAAATTGTTAATACTCAAAAATTTTACAATAATAATTACTTGTTCAATAAATTAATGGATGGGTTACAAAATGTTATATTCTCTTTCTTCCTCTACTATTCTGGAGCCAAAAGTAATATATTCATTCAGTTATAATTATTATTACTTCAGTACCATTGGACAAATAATTGAATAATCCATTAAATCAATAGTTTCCCTGACTGTAGCTGGCAAGATTTCATGTTGTGATGGTCTAATCCCTATCTTAAGAAGTATCAATTAATTTTTCCTTTTTACCTATTGCTGAACACTCATCCCTACCCAACTCAATTCAATCTTGTCCCAATATCTGTCCTCAGCCTACATTTTCTACTCTGGTCCTTATGAAACCTCATCCCCTACCGTTAACAAACTCCCCTTTATCCCACATCAATTTCTTCCTGTTTCCATCACTAAGTATTCATAGGAATCTAGGGTCTCTCTACAAACATTTTTCTCCCTCCGACAGTCCCATTCTCATGTCCCTATGCACACCAGACCAGGAAGAATTAGCAAATATTCTGTTAATCCCCAAATGTTGCTTCCAGACCAGCTCTCTGTTACTATCACTTAACAAAGTTTCCTCTAAGGTTCATTTTTTCTAATTCTATCACTCCACTTATATGCTTTTTACTCTTACCTACTGGCCTCCAGGTCACTTTCTTTTCTTTTCAAAGAAGTCAATACCTAGGCCACCTCAATTCTACAATAACTTGGGATTTCAATATCTATGATGTTCTTTTGAGTATTATCATCTATAAGTTCATCAGCTTCAACAGTTCCAATAATCAATACCTCTGCTTTACTTTAGGCATCCACAAGAATAGTCACATCTATTGCTTGTGAGAACAAACCTCAAAACCTCAGATAGTTTTAGAAATAAATGTATTAAGTCCTTTATTAGCAAGAGCCAGAAAAAAATGCCTCCCTTTCCTCTCCACTCATTAAAGGTTTATATCACATAGGATTTTGACAAAGCTTTCTGTATAGGAGACATACTGGAATAATCTGAAGGGAAGCCAAAATAAAAGCTTGGATAAATGTAAAACAAAGTCTGGGTGTGATAACTCCAAGCAAGTTCAAGACCTGTTGGTACTCAAAATTCCTTGTAGCAATCTCCAGCATTCCTAGAGAGATATTCTGGGTGCAAATAGTCTAGTTTGATTTTAAAAGTATAATAATTAATATTTTTTATAAATAATATAAAAATTATTTCCACACATCGTAGACTTCATCATTTGATATGCATACATGATACTGAACTCTGAAATTCCTATCACTGGCAATAATCTCTGCCCTTTCAAATTTTCCTATACATAGCTTTTCCTTAAGTGTACCTCTTAAATTTATTTCATTACTATGTCTAATCAAACCTTATATTATCTGACTAAAAAACTCTTCTCTTCCTACTCTTGAGATGTCCATCACTATAGCAAGAAGTCATGCAAGTTTATTCACTAGTCATTAATCTTATCTGGTCCCTTTCTAAGACATGACACTCACTCTAAATCCTATAAAAAAGACTCCTAAGTACAACAAAAGAGAAGATACAAGGGAAACCACTAAAAGATGAGGGTAAAATAAAGAAAGAGATATCTTAGAGGAAAAAAGTGGAAGACATTTGAAAATAAATCATTTATTACAATATTTTGTTAAGGATAAATCCTAAAGTCAATAGAACAGTGAAAACAGGTGCAATTTAAATGTACCTGCCTCCCCTTGTATTAAGTGAAAAATAAGATGGAAAGAGATAGTCATGTCTTTTGTATTTTTCATAGTATAACGAAAAGTTTAATTTGAAGTCACAGGATATAGAACTGATTCCTATATCCACCATGTTTTATTTCTGACCTGAAGCAAAATGAATCGCTTTCTTTGGGCCTCAGTTTTTTCATCTGTGGAATGAGAAGTTTGGACCAATCATTTCCAGTGGTCCTTTCTATTTTAAAATTCCATGCTCCTAAGTACTGTAGGGTCTTAGTAAATACATGGAATGAAGATCGTGTTCTTTTCCTTAAGGTCAGGCTTAATTTCAATGACTCTTTTGTGAAATCCACACTTGGAACCTCCCAAAATAGTTCTATTCACAATCCATTGCTCTGACCTTTGGACAAACACCAAAGCCCTGATTGTCCTCTATCTAACATGCAGTTGGAAAACAGTTATTTGTCCATTTGTTGGAAAACACAAGCTTATAACACTCCAAGGGATACCTAGGGAGTGACCTTCTAAAGAAAGGAAACCTGCTTAGAGAATGGAAAGAATTTTTCTGTGTATTTTTTCTCTTCCACCACCTACTTTCTCTTCTACCTTAAAGATATCTTTTATGTCCCCTCCTGAATCATGCAATAAGGAAACCACTGGATACCCAAAACTTTTCATATAGCAAATTTGGTCACTCTGGGAAGATATCAATATCATTGTTTAAAATGATGGGACTGATTCTGTTCACTGAAGCTTCAGCTGCTTGAGAGAAACAATTTAGTCTAATAAGAAAGACAGGAGACTTGGGTTTAAAAGCTGGCTCTGTCATCAATGTTCTCAAAGATGTGGGGGAAGCTATTTAATCTTTCTGGGTATCAGTTTCCTCATTTACAAAACATGGAAGGATGAAGTTGGTCTGACTGATCTATCTGGTCCTTTCTTTCTCTAATACTTTGTCATTTGCACACTCTAACTCTCTCTTCATCTCTGTCTCTGCCTCTTTCTCTGTCTCTGTCTCTGACTCTGGCAGTCTCTTTCTTTGGCTCTCTGTCTGTCTCCCTCTCTTTCTATCTGTCTCCCTTTCCCTCCCTCACTCCCTCCTCCCCCCTCTTTCATTCTCTCTCTGTCTTTCTCCTTTTCCCTCTCCTTTTCTATTTATGATAATCCCTCTGATGCTTAACTGAAACTCTAAATATGTAAGGGGAGAGGGATATGGGATTAATCAATCTTCTTTTCATTCTTTCTATTCCAACTCATCCCGGAGAAGCATGAATACAAACAATTGTAATCGCCTTGATGTTGACATCTCCACATAGAGATGTGTGTATGTAAATGTTCATATATTATGTACAGATGTGCATATATAGATTTATGTGGAAGTAGTAAATGCTGTGATGCAGAATTGAATGGCTTTTGTTTTGTTTTCCTTTAGTCAAAGTATATGTTTTCCCCAAAACTGTTGTCTCTTCCAGAAAGCAAAGAAAGAAATATTAAGGAAATTATTAAAACTACATGATTATGATATTCCATAGACCTATAAAATTGCCTTGGAATCACAGGAAGAAAGATGTATTCCCCCTCTTCCATTATCATTCCAAGTTAAGATTTTAAAAAATATATTACTCTATCAAAAAGGGCTTGGACACTGATTTGACATGCAGATAAATTAAAAATTTTGCATGTTAAAGTCCTATGAAGTGGCAGCTTTTGTGGACAATGAATACATTATGAGACTTGGAATAGTTGCTGAATGCCAGGAGGTATATGCTTTATTTACCTATAGAACTTACATCATGACAAGAGAAATTTATTTATTTGTTTGTTTGTTTGTTTTAATTCAGAGAGGTAATATCTTTCATCTCCT
The DNA here is from genome assembly GCA_023553655.1 of Myrmecobius fasciatus. Classification (NCBI taxonomy): domain Eukaryota; kingdom Metazoa; phylum Chordata; class Mammalia; order Dasyuromorphia; family Myrmecobiidae; genus Myrmecobius; species Myrmecobius fasciatus. Next base: position 49,183 of record JAJPUD010008857.1, on the reverse strand, counting down.
TTGCTGAAAATATTTATCTTCTTATTTGGGGAAGAAGGAGGGGAAAAACATACATTTATGTTTACACACATATGTGTATATATATTACATATGATATACATATATATGTATATGTATATATATATATATATATATATAGGTAGGTACATAAGCATGTGATTAGACAGAGATAGAAAGATACATAGATAGGTACATATGTTTCTTTCTATTTATATATTACCTTCATCCAATCCATTTTGTCAGAGTAATGCAACTTTTAAAATCCAGGGTCCTCATATAGTAGTACTAGAGTAGTCGTATCTAGTGTACTAACAGAGTAACATTAGAGTAACATCACCAAGAGAAATACTCTTCTCAAGATTTCAGCTGTTGTTGACCTCTTGACAGAGTCATAGTACCCAGCCCTTTGCTCATTTATATGCCTGAGACCTCAAACTGTTCAGAGTATAGTCTAATCTACAATATGTTCCCCACAGACATGCACAATACAGGATAATATTAAGTACACACATAAATGAACGACCCTCAGATTATCTGACTCCTCAGGGATGCACTGCTTTGTCAGAAAGGTATTTTAACAAGCTTTCCCTCTTCCTAGTTTCACAAAGATCAGATTCCAAAATATAGCCTATAAGGCTCTGATATTTTGATTTTATAGTAGGAAAGAAGCTGATTTCTCATTAGCTTAATTGACAATCACCTTTGTCTTTATGCTCTCATCACCCAATTGCCCTGCCTTTCTCATCTTAGTAACTCAATTTTTTTTTTTTATTAGCACATGTTTATCTAACCCTTATCCACTTTTTCCTATTATGCCCATTTCACAGATGGGAAAAGAAGCTACAACACAAAGAGATTGTCACATATTTATAATCAAAAAGCTAGTAAATGACAGAATCAAATTTGAACCTAGTCTTCTGATAAATGGGGAATCCAATGGAGCTTCCCCAACCAAAAGAAAAAAAGGCTCTGTTTTTCATGAAGAGGAAAATGAAGCAGAATTAAATTTTGGCAAAATCTTTGCCATAGATCAATCATTATCTTTTAGTTAGTGGTGCTATTAAATTAAGACCTTTATAATAATTCATATGATAGAAAAATACAGTCCTTGCCTAAAATAAATAAAACAATAAAGACAACTAAAAAGAATTTCAGTTAATTTTGACAGAACCAATAACAAACACATGATATTAGGGACCTGGAAAAACAAGGAGGTGATGACACAGATCTTCCCTCCAAAAAGTTGCTATCTAAAATATTTCTTTAAAAAGCATGTATCAAACTCTCTCAAATGGGACTTTTCAGTGTCTTGATATGGGATATCACTAATTTTCAAATGAGAAAGCAGTTATAAGGGAAGAGGGGGTACAGAGAGATATAAATGACTGATTCTAAGTGTCTTTAAGAAAAAAGATAATTTCATAATGTTCACTTTTTCAAAAAAAATTAATTAAAAATAAACATGAACTTGGATATTTTGATATATGAAAATATAATTTCCCCTTCTGAAATTTGTTTTTAAATTTTTGTTCATTTTTAAAATTTAAGAATAAGTTTTTGAAATTATTTTTTGTTATATTTTAAGTTGAAAAATTGTCTTCTTCCTTCCCTTCACATCCCACATTATAGAAGGCCATATTCTGAGACAGGATATATGAAAATATATACTATGCATATTAATATTTATCAGTTCATTCTCTAAATATAGGCACAATCGTCCTTCATTGGTCTTTTGTGATAGATTTCAATATTAATAATACTCCATTCATTTATTCAAAATTTTTCTTCAAACAATATTGCTGTTAATATATACATCATTCTATTGATTCTGCCCATCTCACTTTTTAATTATTTCATGAAAGTCTTTCCATCTTGTTTTTTTTTTTCCTGAAATCAACCAGCTTAATATTTTTTTGCAGCTTAGTAGTTTTGCATCACAATCATATATGGTAACTTGTTTAGCTATTTCCCATTTGATGCACATCCCCTCAATTTCTAGTTTCTTCTAGTCATAAAGCTACTAATAATATTTAGAATATATGTTTTTTTTTTCATTTTTCCCTGGTCATTTTGGGAAACATGCCTAATGGTGGTATTATCAAAATTTCAGAGTTTATTTATTTATGTTTTCTATGACTTGTATGGTGCTTCAAATATTGGCAAATATTAAACATTTAATAAATTATTATTCACTAATTGAATAACGCTGCCATGTTTTCCATGTTTCTTTTGGAAATTTCTTCTGTTTTTTTTTATTTTGCTAATTTTTCTTTTTAATTGTTTTTGTTGTTATTATTTTTCTTTTTTCCCTTAGTTTTTAGTTTTACCTTCAGCCCCCCACTTTTATAAAATTGAGAAATTGTTTGGTAATTGTTGTTGAACTACTTAAAAGTTTTAAATTATTATTTCAATTAGTTAAAATTTTAGTATTCTTTGAACAAACCATCATTCTACTTTCAAAAAATGATTGTCATTTACATGTGTTTATTTACCCAATTTATTTTCTTTGTCTTTTCATTATAAAAAATGCTAGCTATAGCAATAATCCAATTGTAGCTATTAAAAAAGCTTTTAACATTCTGTGTTTTAAAAAGATTATAAACTAAATTAAGGAACAATCACTTTCCTCAGTTTAATATTTTATTGTTTTTTTAAACATATAAATAGTTTTGGATTTTGTCGAAAGTTTTTTACTTCATCTGTTGATAAAACCTGTGATTTGTAATGTTTCTATTATTAATATAAATCTATTATATTCATAATTTTTTTTGATATTGGACCACTACTTTATTACTGGTGTAAATCCAGTCTGGTAATAGCATATAATATTTTATTATCTTATTGCAACCTCTTTGCTAATGATTTATCCAATATTTCTTTATTTAGTTTATTACTTATATTAATCCATAATATAATTCTTTTTCTGTTTTATCTTTCCCTGGTTTAGGTATGATAGCAGAATTTTGGAAGGTTATTTTTTCTTTAATTTTTCAAACAATTTTATGTTTACTAATAATATTGTAATGAATTGTTGAGTGTTTAGTAGAATTCACTTGTGAATTTATTTGTTCCATTTTCCATATACTTTTGTATATGATATATGATATATTGAGTTTCTATATGACTTGTTCAATTTTATTTTCTAAGACTGAATTATTTAAATTCCTTTCCCATTGCCTTAATGTGTTTTTAAAATACTGTTTAAATAAACATGTTTCATTTATTAACTCTATTATAGCAAAATCAATAATTTTATTATTATTAAGATTAATAGTAATGCTATCTGATTTCCATTTTGGCAGCCTATTATTATTCCCCAGTTACCAGATGATCCACTTGGCACCTGTATCTCATTCTCACTAGAAACTCCCCACTTCCTTTAATAACTAGAAAGTTGATAAGAAATCAGCACACTAAAAATTAAGAATAAGAATAATTTCCATAAACTATCAAACATCAGTAACATTTAGCATAGAAACCATAAATGGCACTCCTCACACTGAAGGCCAAAGCAAGTTATTTTGTTTCCTTCCACCTAGACTGATGTGTTATGTATATGATCCTTTCCCTTTTTTTCTGCTTTTGTGCTACAAAAGTAATGATGATATGGATGGGGTGGGGTCAGGGTGGGGGGGGCAAGCATTTATTAAACACCTGCTTTGTGTCATGTATCTACTAAGTGAATTACAAATATGTTGATCCTAACAATAACAATGGGAGATAGGTGATATTATTATTCCTATTTTTTCCAGTTGTAGAAATCTAAGCAAATAGAGGTAAAGAGACATATTCAGGGTCACATAGCTAGGAAGCATCTGAGGCTGTATTTGGATTCTGAACTTTCTGGCTTCAGGCCTAGTATTCTATCCAATGAAAAACCTAGCTCCCCCTCAAAACTTGTGAGAAAATTAATTGGAAGAAAAATAAGTCTGTTTACTCCATATAATGCACACCAGACATTACATGTCAGAATAAAATTAAGAGCAAAATCAATTAAATAGACTAAATTTTTATGGAATTTTAAATTAAGGAGAGATGGCTTCAGATTTCTATGATCTGACAGAGGAAATAAGATTTGATCTGAGTCATCATGAACTTAACAAGTGTGTATGTGTGTGCAAACATGTACATTTACACAAATCCACAGTGAAATAATTATAACAGCTTTTAGTAAAGCCTCTTCAATTTTAAAAATCATTTCTTCACCTTAGCAAAGGGAATTCCATATAACACAAGTAAAAAGCAATCAGAATTGCATTGGCTTCCTTAAATTTTTTTCTTTAGAAATCAATAAGAGATAATTTTACTAAGGACTAGAAACATGTCAAGTTTAAGGCTTGAAAACATAGCTGTGTATGTGTTATCTGTATGCAAAAGAAAAACAAAACAGAACTGGAAATTGCTTTTAAAATAGAAAAACATGTTTTTTTTTTTTTTATTCAGCATGGCATAACTCAAAAAAAAGACTATGCAGTTTTTTGATTAAATATATATAAACAACATTGTGGCCAAAATCAATGCGAAGAAATTTTGCCTGAAAAGGAAATCTGTATCCTTGAACCAACAACCTGGCTAAAAATATAAGTGATTGTGATTTGACCTTTGTTCTTGAAGAGGACCATTGCATCAGGGAGGTGATGCCATGACATGCAAGTTAAGTTGGATTTAAGTGAGGAAAGGCTGTGCAAAGTTACCTGCCTTATTTTCCCTTCCAGAGCTATCCGGGTCCAGTGGCTAGATCTAGAGCAAGATGACTGGAGATGGTCCTGGATGAAATGGGAGAAATAAAAATAGCAAACACACAAGGAATAACATATTATAACTTCCACATTTACTATTGCAATATTACATGGTAAGAACTGAAAAACATATGAACAAATATGCTCCTCCTATCAATCCCTGAAATTATATGATAATGTACATAATATTTTTTAAATGTCAGTCAACATATCAACAGTATTTATATTTATGGCATGCCTAATATGAACAATGCATGTCACTATATGATGTCCTAAAGAAGCTAGGAGATATGGTCTTTGATCTTAAAAACATTTTGGTCATGGTTATACATGTATCATGAGATGTTTAAAGAAATGATTCTTACAGAGGATTTAAAAGATGCATGTAATATGCAAATAAATCATAAATGTGGTGAATTTCCAGGCATGGTAGGACATGCCTGTAATACTTGCTACTGGGGAAGCTGGTACTGGTTGAGCACTTGAGTTACAAGTTCAAAACTATGATAGGGCTAATGCCAATTGAGGAATTCATACTAACTCTGTCAAAAACACAATAAGTACCTGGTAATCAAGGGCTGCAAGAGTGCCTAAGGAGGGGTAAAAAGTCTCAGGTAAGAAAAATGGAGTAGGTTAAAACGTGCATGAAGAAAAACATTGGCATCCTTGACATTATTTCTTGTTAGACTTTAAGCATTGACTAATAGAGAAACCCAGTCTCAAGGGGAAAAAATTAAAATATATCTAGACATGTATAGATACCTAAGTTTTAATCCTAGTTCTATTTACTATCTGTCTGACTTTAGGTGGTTTATTTAAGCTTCTAAAGCATCACTTTCACTATTTGATTAATAAAGCCTTCAATTAGGAACCTGGGGAACTCGAAAGCTTTTGGTGCCATTTATAGAAAAGGAAGTTTCAGGAAGCCTTTATTAAGGATAGAGCAGGGTGAGGAGATAAAGAATAATATTTTAGATATATTTAGAGACCCTGACATTCATATGAAAGTATTATGACATAAAGGCTACTAAGAAAATAGATTGGAATGTATGGTGGAATATTATGTGTGTATATAGGTGTGTGCATATATGTATATATACATACACACACATATATATATACACATATATGTGTGTGAGTGAATATGTGTATATGTGTGTATGTGCATATATAAGTATGTATATATAGCCAATCATATTTATTTAATTGAGACTTCTGCTCAAAGGAAAATCAATTAATATTAAGAATATCAAATAACTATTACAAAAGCCAAGGAAAATCTAGTCAGCCAACTACTTAAAAACAGGGTCCCTCAGCATGTGGTAGAAATTTTGTTTTTTTACTTGTAGGTATTGTCTAATGAAATCAGATAAGTAGGCAGTGGATAGAGTACTGAGACTGAATTCAGGAAGAATTGAGTTCAAAACCAGCTTCAAACATTTCTTAGCAGGGTGACCCTGGGAAAATCACTTATTCCTGTTTGCCCCAGCTTCCTCATCTGTAAAATAACTGGAGAAGGAAATGTTTTTTTTTTTTTTTTTTATATATAAAGCTTTTTATTTACCAAACATATGAGTGATTTTTCAACATTGACCTTTGCAAAAACTTTTTTTTCCCAAGCTTTTCCCCTCCTTCCCCCCACCCCCCACCTCTAGATGACAGGTAATCTAATACATGCTAAATAGGATAAATTATATGACAAATACAATACATGTATACATATCTACACAGTTATCTTACTGCACAAGAAACATCAGATCTAGAAAGAGAAGAAGAAAAAACAACCTAAGAAGGAAACCAAAATGCATGGAAATATTCACAGAAAGTGTTAAAATGCTGTGTTGTGGTTCACACTCAGTTCCCACAGGCCTCTCTCTGGATGTATATGACTATCTTCATCGCTGAACAACTGGTTTGAATCACATCATTGTTGAAGAGAACCATGTCCACCAGAATTGATCATCGTATAGTCTTGTTGCTGTGTATAATGATCTCCTGGTTCTGCTGATTTCACTCAGCATCAGTTCATGCAAGTCTCTCCAGGCCTCTCTGAAATCCTCCTGTTGGTCGTTTATTACAGAACAATAATATTCCATAACATTCATATACCATGATTTATTCAGCCATTCTCCAATTGATGGGCATCCTTTCAATTTCCAGTTTCTTGCCACTACAAAAAGGGATGCCACAAACATTTTTGCACATGTGGGTCCCTTTCCTGGAGAAGGAAATGGTAAACCACTCTATTGTCTTTGCTGAGAAAATTCCAAATGTGATCATTATTAAAAAATAAAATTTGTAAATTAAATTAATTTAATATTAAATTAAATTTTAAAATTAAATAAATGTGAATCTAAAAAAATAATTAAAATAATTAAAAAACAATATATCAAATAACAGGTTATATTGTCTGTTGGATACTAGTTTCATGGTGTAATGTTCTCTTTTATTTTTACTTTTTTTTTGAGAGGCAATTGGGGTAAAGTTACTTGCCTAAGATCATACAACTAGTAAGTGTTCAGTGTCTGAGACCAAATTTGAACTCCTGACTTCATGACCGGTGCTCGATCCAATATGTCATCTAGCTGTCTCTTTTTTTTTCCCCATACATTTTTAAGTAAAACCTAGTAGTCTGTTTTCAGGCCATATACTGATTCACATGTGTATATCAATACACATATGTAGATATGTGTACATATGTATATGTGTACGTAACAAGGAGGGTTAGGAAAGTGGAATTATAGCTAAAAAGGACTTTGGACGGCATCTAGTCCAAGTTCCTTATTTTACAGATGAAGAAAATGAGTTTAGAGAGGTTACTATACTTTTCCTAACTCCCAAAGATTTCCTGTGAAATTTTGTTTTAGTCATTTGGAGTTTTATCAGTAGAGAGTTAGTCCAGCATCGATCAAAAAACCGAGCCTGTAGGACAGACACATGGTTAGGAACAGACTGGCACTAGTTGTTTTCATCTGTTCATTTCTCTCCCCCAACCCTCCCTTCTATTTTGAAGTTCCTCCCTCACTCTATGGAAGTCGTAACAGTGAAGCAAACATAAAACATGTCAGCCAACGGTACAACTTTTTGGAAATTTATGAGGGAGTGATCACAGAGTGTTATGGAAGTCTGTTCATAACCTTAATTAGAGTGTTTGCTACCACGAACATTGTTGCATGACTGATGAGGAGGGCTTAGAGCGTGGTGGCAGCAAGCTGTTCTCCAGATTTCAGATTTCTGCTGAGCAAGGGCCTTTATAGACACTCTGAAAAAGTAAAAGCTTTGTTTTGTCCCATCTCTTCCTTCATCAGCCTCGTACATTATAACCATCCATGTGTGGTCAGGGCACATTTAATGTGCTCATCTTACTAAAAGATTTTATTATCCATGTGTGATAAATGCAGAGAACATTTAGGTATGTGGACACATAAAGACAACAAAAAACGATGAGTGGAGCTTCCTAAGACTCTGCAAAATGAAACATATAATAAAATGAAAAATCTGATTTTTCCAAAACCTATCTGAAATGTTCAGTTATTAAGAGCAAAAAGGTTTTTTTTTCTTTCTGTAGTTATTTGAAATAATTGAATTATCAAGTAAACTTGTTAGTTGTAAGTAAAGTCTAATTTTCTCAGGTCTATACTAGGGACAACTGAATTAGTTGTAGTGCAATGAATATAATGCTTTTGGTTCTCTTAGTGATCAATTGATGATTTCCAACCATATCAACCAATGGTGGTATGTGTGTCTGTGTGTGTGTATGTGTGTGTCCAATCATATTTATTTGAGACTTCTGCTCAATGAAAATCAATTAATGTTAAGTGTATCGCATAACTTTGTGTGTGTGTGTACACACACACACACACACACACACACACACACACACACACATATATATATATATATATATATATATA
>JAJPUD010008857.1:0-40520 GCA_023553655.1 Myrmecobius fasciatus | reverse complement strand
CAGAGACAGAGACATGTTAGGGAAAGGTTATAACACCGCAGGTTAGTCTTTAAATAATCTAGACAGCCTTAAATTTGGATTCTCTCTTGCTTCTGAAGACTAGGAACATAAGATTAAAGCAAAGATTGTTCTTTGTAATCAACTAATCAGCCAACCAAGAAATATTTACTGGATATCTTCTATGTTCTTGCCACATTGCTAAATGTGGCAGGAATAGAAAAATGACACATTGTACCCCAGTCTGCAACACCCCATCAACGTTCTTATATTCTAATTTTAAAAAATAAGACTAATGGATGACATAACAGAGAACTTTGCTGTATACAGATTAGTACATAATAAGTGTTACACTGCTTGCTATTACAGATGCAGTAAGAATTTGAAGAGGGAACAAATGAATTAGTACTAGGGTGGTCGGGAGGGGGCGCTGCATGAAGAAGATAAAATATGAATACTGGGTAAGATTTATGTAGCTAGAAGGAAGAGGGAATCACAAAAAAGTGAACCACAAAGATTTCATCTGTCTTTTCTAATATTCCATTGCAAAGTTATTATCTATTTTTTCATCAAAAGCTGATCCTGAAACAATCCTTGTACTCTTGGGAAACTCATAAATTAAATAACAACAGTAATAATAATAATACTTGGCATCCATCATAATAACCATTAGTAGTCTAGCATTACGTATTATTTGTCATTTTACATACACTAAAATATTGGATAAGGTGACATTTCAATAACCCAGTGATAAAGACCTTGTGCACCAATTCAACAAAGAATCTGAGTTTCTCATAAAGTAATGTCTTGTAATTGCTGAAATTCTTAAGATAGAATTAGGAAGATATGGGTTCAAATCTCGCATCTTTCCCCTGCTGGCTCTATGATCAGGGGCAAGTCACAACCTCTCACCCTAGTTTCCTTGTGCAAAAACAAAGCAAGGGGAATTGAACAATATGACATCATCAGTCTCTTTGGCATAAAAATTCTGAAATATTTACAGTCCACAGAATAGAGGCTATAAATATCATTATTCCCATTTTGTAGATAAGGAAACTGAAGTTCAATAATTACCCAAAGTCACAAAACTATTAAGTGGCAGAGGCTGGATTTGAATTCAGTTTTCTCCTGACACTAAGCCAATCTTGTTTCTACTTCTAGGGGGGAGGGGGAATAGCAAAAAGAAAAAAAAAAATAAGAGTGGGGTGGAAAGGGCCCAATTTTATTTTCCTCTTATTTGCATAAGATATCACCTTAGGGTGAGCTTCCACAGCTATATTGAAATTGCTTCCATTCCATTTATTCCTTCTCATCTGAGCCTGTGGTTTCAGATAGTTAGTGCCTTGTAGAGGATAGAAGATTTGTGCTTAGCAAGTTGGTATGTTGTAACTGATGAAATCCAAAGTGTGGGGTCCAAGAAACAAATTCACTCAGTTTCAAAACGTGCCACTCTTAACTGCATCCATAGTCTCAACTTTATTTTCCATGCCTTTAAAAATAGCATATAAAATTTCTAGCTATGTATTGTTGCATGATGGAGAGACAGTACACTAATTCTAGTGGGATAGATGGAATCTGCAAATAAGAAATGGAGTCTGAAATTCCTATGATCTTTTGATGGAGCATGGAGTTTAAAAAACTGTTGCCTGGAAATGAAATCTGAGTAAGATCCAGAAAAAGAAATCAAGGGTGCCAAAAAGGTCTGAATTCTTCAAGTGCATATTTCATTAATTCAAAAAAAATTGATCAAACATTAAGCAACTGCTGTATATTCAAAACTGTCTCAAGCATGGAGAAAAATGCAAGAGGATTCCTGTACTGAAGGAATTTATAGACATGCACAAATATACATCAAATGGAAATAAATGATAGATGTGTCATTAAAAGCCATGACATTTGTCTTTGAAGTAATACTGACGATCCCTCAGATATGGCCAGAGGTCACCAAAGGCTGATTTGATTTCTTTCTCCTCCTGCTGATGATCTAAAAACATCCAAAGGCAACAGGATTTTGTGGCCACACTATACACACTGAGTAGTTACTTGTTATTCTTCCACTATTTTAAATGTCTTACTTTAAAACCTTCTGTTACTTGGAATCAATATTATAGTAACTTCTTAAGCCATGTCCCTTGCCTTCTTCTTCTCTTGTATTAGCCTAATGACTTCATTGATGCACTTAGGTTCTGTCTGAGATTTTTTTGTGTTTCATGTCGGGGAGAAATAAATTAATCACAGTGTCTTAGCAGCTGGTGACACAATATATAGACCACTAGGCAAGGAGTTAGGAAGACTTGAACTGATCTCAAATTCTTAGAAGCCACATAATGTATGCCTTTATTTTTTCAACTGTATTTGTGAGAGGATCAGATGAGATAATTTTTGTAAAGCATTTTGCCCAGTCCCTGACACACAGAAGGTACTTAATCCTCTGTATTTCCCCAACTAGGAAGTGAATTGTTTGCACAAAGTACATCTATATCTTTATAGATGAAAAATTTATAGGTTGTAGGCCTTTTGTATATGTTAATGTTGACTACAGGATGCTATAAAACAACAACTATCTACTTATATTTCTATCCTTCATCAGTTTTGAGACCTTTCTTCTCCATGATACTCTCCTCTACTACTCTCATATTGAATCCCTTTTCCCTTCATATTTTAAAAACATGAATTTAAAAATCATAATCAAATAGTTCTATATTACAATTAGAGTTGCATATTTCTCTAATATACAATCTTATATTGATTCCTCAGTCCCATGACCTCCCATATTCTTAATAGCTAAAATCACTTATTTTGGGACTAAAGCCTTATTTCTATTTTGCCATATTCTCTCGCTGCTTTGTATATCTTTCTCATCCTCTCAATTAAATTGTAAACTCCTTCAAATGGAAAAATGGATCATCTATTTCTCTTGTTCTCTTCAAACAAAGTAAGGACTTAGTAATAGTAATACACATTACTATTACTACATACTATTATCATATATATAGTAATAATATATTACATAGTAATGATTATTGAATTGAAAATAATTCAAATATACTCAATAGCTTGAAAAAAATTCCACAATCTATAGTTAAATAAATTTTTCCACTGAAGATGGATTGGCTAACTTGGACATTATTGTCCAACACAAAGAATAATAACTCTAAACACTTTTGGTAGACAAGTATATATGTTTTTGTCTCTGTTTTGTGTTTTATTTTGTTTTTGAAAGGCACACTTAATTTCACTCATTTGGAGAAGTACTTATTTTTAATACATATGGATCAGTAATATAAAATCAGAAAGGGAAGCCATTTCCTAAAAATGATGATAGCAACTTTGGCTTACTAAGGGATAAAATAAAATTCCCTTGGACCTGGAAGATGAACTGCAATCAAGCAGATATTCTGTTTCACATCTAGAGGCTCTCCTGAATGGACAGCACTGACCCAAAGTCTCTAGTGTAGAAGAGCTCTGCCTTCAACATTTGTCACGGTTCTTGAATTTTCTCTGCCTTTTTCACACACCAAGATGGTTTGTCAGCACATTGCCTAGATTGTGTGTCAAGAAGAGCCTCATTACTGGCCTGAACAGAGACGAGAGGGAAGGGAGGGAGCTTGACATGGTTTGCATTAATTACATAGCTATCTGTTGTTTTCTGGACCACTCAAGCATATAATAACTTAAGTAGAGTTTCAGTGAGTTGGAAGCTCCTGCTTCTTGTAATGTTTTGGCAAGCTGATTTCCTATTATAGCACAGTCAGTATTTCTGTGTAAAGTCTTGACAGAGAGCAATAGGTGGGCTCAGACTTTGTCTCTCTCTTCTCTTCACTCCCCCCCCCAAGATGTTTTCAGTGTTTCACCAACTTGGAAGTCAGTGATTGTGACTATGGTGTCTGAGTTAACACTCTCCATCAATCAAATCTTAGGCACCAGGTGCACCTTATTTCCTCCAGAAAATGCCTTCTGGTAGGCAGATGAAGGAACCTCAATTATTCTTGAAATTCCTCTTACTTGCTGGAAGTCTTCTAACGTTATGGAGGACTTTTTTTTAATAAGCCAGATGATGATCCACAGCCAAAGTTCCTTAAGGATAGAGTTTAAGTATTTGACATCTCATGTCTCCCATAGTCCTAAGCAAAGGGTTTTGGAACATAGAACATGCTAATTAAATAGATGTTGATTAAAATCTGGGAGTTGATGGCCCTGAGAAGATGCTAATATTCTGTTTAGGGAATCCCCACATTATAGAGAACATGAGTATTGTGGAAGCTCTGTGAAGTAAGAGGTAAGGGCAGGTGCTGGAGATATTCCTCCTACTATTACAAGGTAAAGTAAATCTTTTGCCACTATGGAAATAATGTTGTCTATTACTTTATTTTTAAAGTTTCCATTCAGTATCTTCCAGGATGAAATTTCCTGGAGCAATGAATGGATAGCAGGGAAAGATGCCTTTGTCATAATTAGACATGTGTCAGCTTCATAAATGAAAATCACTGTGCAAGAGATAAGTTTCAAGTGGAAAGGTCCCTGTGAAAGTCTACCTGAATAGAAATATTTTATGTAATAATGATGTTTGTATTAATACTAACCCATTACACCAAGGAAAGTTGAAAGTGCCTTGTGAATGATAAGTCAGATAGATTTCCTATCTCATTATCTATTTCTTTTCAGGGACTCATAAAATCTTGTGAATGGTTTTCCATTTCAAACACTGGACCTAGTTAGTCTAAATACAACCTATCAATTTTTATGCTAATAGAATCCACTAAAGGAGATGAGTGCTCACTACCTAAGATATCCTTTTCCATTAAGGGAAAAAAAAAGGATCAAGTTTGAATTTTTCATTATGGGTCCCAGAATTTAAACTTCAGGAAGGAACAAGAGAAGAGTATGAAAGAATATATTGAAAAAAGCTAGAAATGTTTGTTATTTGTGTCTACTGAAATTCATTTAGAGAAAATCCCTGGAGAAATAAAGACCTTTAAGGTCAATTTCAAATCTGAAATCCTGTAAGTTTGTGAGATTTTAACAAATACAAGGATAGTGCTTAACAAAGTGTTTTCTGTATTATGGTATATGGCTTTACTTTTTATCCCTTCCCCTATTCTCATGTTTTCCTCTTCTTCAAACTCTGCTTTGTTAGCCTGTTACACCCCCCAAAAAATAACAACAACAACAAATCCTTCCTAATCTTTTCTCATCTAGCTAGGTTGTACCCAGCTTTCCACATATCCTGGAGAGATTCTGGAAAACAAATTCCAATCCAACTCTTAGGACCCCTCCCTTTTTTTCAAATGCTTATGGCCCTGGGACCTTCCAACTTCTCAACCCAGAAAAGGACACTTTCATACATATCCACTTAAGAAAAGAACCAACATGACAGAGTAAAGACAGAGACTCCTCAGAAATCTCCCCCCCAAACCTCCAAATATCTTTAAATAATAACTCTAAACAAACTTTAGAGCATCAGAACCCACAAAAAGTGTGAGGAGAACAATTTTTGCAGCTAAAGTTCAGCAGGAGGTGCCTGTTACACAAGGACAGAAGTGCAGCACAGTTCAGGCACACAACCCTGGCCCCAGCAACCAGGGGCGGGCTTTGGGACCTCTGAATTAGCATCAGCAGCAGTAAGCTCCAAACTCCACTTGGAGTGGAGACTTCTCCAGACTTCTCAGTCTCTAGGTGTCAAGGACAACTTGAAGGTTATCAGGAAAGATTTGTCTCATTAAGGTTTTCGGGGAGTCCTAGTAAACCAGCAGTAGGTTTTGGGAATCACTGACCCAACAGCAGTAGTAGCAACAGCAGCATGTGGCTTTTAGAGATCTCAGCCCATAGATGTGAGAGGTGTGAAAGGCTGATTAGAAGGAGATTGTAGGAGCTCTCTTTGTTGACACTTAGGCAAGACTCTGTTGTGTTGCCCATACTTAGATCTGGGTAGGATCATAGTATAGTTTGCCTAGAATCTAAAACAGCTGCACAAAACCCTGATGCTTGGAACATTGTACCCTCCACGTTGGAAATAAAGCCTTACCTGAACAAAGAGGTAAAAGCCAAATAATAGCTGAGAAAATGAGCAAACAACAGAAAAAAAAAAGATTCTGGCCTTTGAAAGTTACCATGGTGACAAAGAAGATCAAAATACATGCTAAAAAAAGGCAATAAAGCTCCTAAATCCAAAGCTTCGAAGAAAGATAAAAATTGTTCTTAGGCCATGGAAGAGCTCAAAGAGATTTTGAAAATCAAGTAAAAGAGGTAGAGGAAAAATTGAGAACAGAAATGAGAGGGATGAAAAAGGAAACACAAAAGACTAATAAGGAGAAGAATGAATTTAAGAAGCAAAATTCGCCAAATGGAAAGGAGGTACAAAACTTAGAATTGAGCAAATAGAAGCTAATGACTTTGTGAGAAATATGAAAAAAAAACACAAAGACAAAATATTTTTTAAAAAAGAGAGAAAATGTGAAATATCTTGGAAAAAACAACTCTCATGGAAAAAAGTTCCAGGAAAGATAATTTTTAAATTATTGAACTATATATGAAAGTCATGATAAAAAAGAGTCTAGACATTATCTTTCAAGAAATTATCAAAGAAAACTGTTTTGATATTCTTGAGCAAGAGAGTAAAACAGAAATTGAAATAATCTACCCATCACCTCCTGAAAGAGATCCCAAAATGAAAATTCCTAGGAATATTATTGCCAAATTCTGGAATTCTTATTTGAAGAAGATTTTGTAAGAATTCAGAAAGAAGGGGCAGCTAGGTGGTGCAGTGGATAGAGCACCAGCCCTGAAGTCAGGAGGACCTGAGTTCAAATCTGGTCTCAGACACGTAACAGCTGTGTGACCCTGGGCAAGTCACTTAACCCCAATTGCCTCAGCAAAAAAAAAAAAAAAAAAAGAATTCAGAAAGAAATTCAAGCCTAGTAGAGTCACAGTAAAAATAACATTAAATTTAACACTTTCTACATGAAAAGGAACATGGGCCTTGGAATGTGTTATTTTGGAGAGTTATAGAATTAGGATTACAAGCAAGAATCATTTACTCAGCAAAACTAAGTATAATCCTTCAGAAGAAAAAATGGATATTCAATGGAATAGAGGATTTTCAAACATTTGTGATGAAAATACCAGAGCTAAATAGAACATCTGAGTTTCAAATTCAATACTCAGGAGAAACATAGGGGGTTAATCAGAAAAGAGAAATCATAAGGTAATTAATAATATAGGTTAAAACTTTTTTACATTCCCCCATGGGAGTATGATTCTCATAACTGATTTACAAGTAATTTTTGTAACCTTTATATGCTTCTCTTGAGTCTTCTCTTTGCAGATGATATTTTCTGTTTGGTTCTGGGTTTTCTTCTGTAGCAATGATCAAAAGTCTCTTAATTTATTGAAGATACATTTCTTCCCTGAAAGATGGGTAGTTAATTCTTTATTGTAACCCCAGGTCCTTTGCTTTCTAGAATATGTTATTCCAGGCCCTCAAATCCTTTATTCTAGATGTTGTCAGATTCTGGGTAATCCCAACTGTTGCTTCTTGCTACTTGAATTGTTTTTGTCTGGAAGCTTATAGTATTTTTTCCTTGAAATTGTAGCTCTGGAGTTTTGCAGCAATGTTTCTTGGGGTTTTCCTCATGGTATCTCTTTCCAAAGGCGATCAATGAATTCTTTCAATGACTATTTCCCCCTCTGTTTACAGAATATTGAGGCAGTTTTCCTTAATTATCCCTTGAAGAATGATATGTTGTTTCGGTTTTTTTTTTTTTTTTTTTTTTTGGTCACAGCCTTCAGGTAGACCAATAATTTGTAAACTGTCTCTTCTGAATCCATTTTCCAGGTCAGTTGTTTTTGCAATGAGGTATTTTACATTTTACTTTTTTCATTCTTATTAGTTTATTTGACTGATTCTTGATGTCTCTTGAAGTTAGTAGCTTTCATTTGTCCCATTCTAGCTTGTAATGTATGATTTTCTTCAGTTAACTTTTCTCTCTCTTTTTCCATTTGATTAATTCTACTCTTCAATTGTTGTTTCTTTCTGTGGACTTTTCTTTGCATTTGGCCAACTCTACTTTTAAAGGAATTGACTTTCTTTTCCAAGCTGCTGACTTTCTTGCATACCATCCTTTCTTTTTTCATTTTTCCTCTACTTCTTTTATTTGCCTTTTAAAGTCTTTTGTGAGCATTACAAGAGCTTGAGTCCAGTTCATATTACTCTTTAGAATTTCCTCTGTGGACATTTGTCCTTGTCTGAGTTGGTGTTTTGGTCTTCCCTGTCACTACAGAAGCTTTCTATGTTCAAGATTCTTTTCTGTTTCTTGCTCATTTTCGTTTATTTCTCTTTTTTGTAGTTCCTCTTTTTTTTTTAACTTCTTTGATCAAGTTCTTCTCCTGGAGTAAAGGGAGTACTGTGCCAAGCGTTCTGTACAGCTCTGACCTTGGCTTTGACCACAGGGTCAAATGTATAATTGTAATGCCTGTTCTTTTCAGGAAACAGCCTGTTTTCCCAGAGTTTGTTTTCTGAGCTGGGACTGGCAGATGTTGCACTGATCAGTTCTGATAGACATGGTTCTCATCAATAAGGACATGTTTCAAACTAGTTCCAGTTGTTCAGGGATGAAGAAAGCCATATATACCCAGGGAGAGTCCTGTGGAATCTGAGTGTACACCATAATATAGCATTTTCACGCTCTCTGTTGATGATTGCTTGCATTTTGTTTTCCTTCTCAGGTTTTTTTTTTTCTTATAGATCCGATTTTTCTTGTACAGCAAGATAATTGTATAAATATGTATACATATATTTGATTTGTCATCTATTTTAACATAATAAACATGTATTAGACTACCTGCCATCTAGGGGAGAGGGTGGGGGGAAGAAGAGAAAAATTTGGAACAGAAGGCTTTGCAACAGTCAATGTTGAAAAATTACCCATGCATATGTCTTGTAAATAAAAAAGCTTCAATTAAAAAAAAAGAAAAAAAAATTTGTTAGGAAGAAAAAATTAAGAAGCAAGAAAAATGTATATGAAGACAAGACAACGTATATTTAGGTACCAAAGCAACTTCAACCTCAGCAAGATATAATTTTCATTTTTATCTCACATTAGGTGATGGAAGTAGTAAGGCATAAGGTGCTTCACCCTGTTTATCATTTAAAGATTCTATACTATCAATGAAATAGTTTGAGTACTGAGGAATGATTTGCAATATGAAAGAAAACAGGCATTTTTTTCTAGGCTTAAATGAAATAGGTTGTGAGCTCCATGGTACAAATCATGAGATATTCTGATATTTTCCTTCTCTTGCACCACTGATTGCTCATAGATATAGCCTTCCCTCCTCTCCAATTTAGAATATCTACAACTAGTTTTACTCAATGATTTATATAAGAATATAATTCTCTACAGAAAACAAGTAAAATTATAAATCAAATTAATATTTGAGTTAAATTATATAAAGTACATATTTGGAGTATTCTTTAACCTTTCACTATTCATAGATTTGAAGAAATTAGTTTTTTTTTTTTTTAGTTAATTTAATATAGTGAATTACAGAAGGCTTGACCTTTGATTCTTAGTATAAGTAATTTTACTCTGCTTGGTATATAGGACAACTAATGGATTCAAGATTAGGTTGGATAAAATTACATTGGGATGCTTTGAGTCAGTGTAAAGCTGAAAATGTGTGGATTGATAACAGATAATTCATGAGTAAAGTGGTGGATAGAATGTGATAAATAGAGTATCACAATGATCTCTGATCCTCAGTGAAAACTTCCCTTGCTTCTCTACTGCACTTCATGTTGATTTCCCTCTTTTTGGAATTCCTATTATCATAAAAGTCAGCACCAATTGGTTCTGTTTTCTATCTGCATAAACAAAATATAAAACTTACAATATGAAAAAAAATTGGCTCACAACAATATATATGAGGGCTTCCTACCATGTTCATTTCCCACAAACAGATTATGTGTTCACTGTCATTTAAGACTTGCTCAAGTATAGACACAACCACCTCTCTACCACATGAAAGGTCAGCAATATGTCTTGGCATGTTTATTTATCCACTTATAGAGAAGGAAAAGTAATATGATGAAGCATTAAGAGCATTAAATTAGCAGAATAAACTAGGTATAGTTTAAATTAGAAGGATATGTCAGTTTTCATAAGTATTTTGAGTAATGTGGAAGAAACATTAGATTTGTTTTGTTTGGCTCCAAAGGAAAAATATTAATGCCCTAACTTAGGCTTAATATCAGCAAATGGTAAGAACATTCCAGTTCTATTTCTTCAAACAAGTTGTGAAATATTATACTCTTAACAGCTAACCATCCCACTCTTTATAATTGCTCTCCCCAAACCTTTTCATCCCTTCTTAAACCAAACCATCTATTCAGCCCCTCATAGCTTTCCTCCCACCCTATCACCTATTTTACAGAAAAAAAAAAATTGAGGTCACTTGCCATGAGGTCCCTCTTCTCCCTTCTTCCACAACTCCAGTGTTATGCTTTAGGCCACCATCTCCTCCTTCACTCCTGTCTTCTTACACCTTCTCTCGGCCACATATTCTTTGATCTGGTGAAGTTCCTTTGATACTCCATCTCTCAATTCTAGATATTTTTCCTGAATGTCACTGATGTGTGCAATGTTCTTCTTTCTCAGTTCCCCTTACTAACTTTTATGGCTTTCTTTATGTTTCAACTAAATTCATATGTTTTACAAGAAGCTTTTCTGAACCCTGGCTCCCACCCTTTATTTCTTATAACTTTCCTCATAAAATGGATTTGACTTCCTGTGTTGAGCTTGTTTTCTATATATTTATTTGCGTGTTATATTTCCCATTAGATTATAAGCTCCTTGAGGACATGGACCTTATTTTGCCCCTTTTTGTATTCTGAGTACTTAGCACAGTAACTGGAATACATTAGGCATATAAGAAGTATTTACTGATTGATTGAAAAATAATTGAGGGGAAAGTGAATCAGCAAGGAAGATAACATGAGACTACTAAGTGAGATCATTCCAAAAGTATTTTTTGGTGAAATTGGATGAACTATAAATAAATAAATACAAAATGTAACAGATTTGGTCCCACTTCTGTTAGAATCTCTTCAGATTCAGCAATAATTGAATAATATATTTTAATATAATAATACAAAATCATCTATTTTTAAAAATATAAGAAAAACATTTATTATTTGTTCTTCATTCTTGAAGGAGGTGATGGCATGATATACAAGTGCATTTAAGTAAGGGAAGGCTGTGCAAGGTAACTTGCTTCACTTTCTCCTCCAGAGCCATCTGGATCTATTGGCAAGATATAGATCAGGATGACTGAAGGTAGACCTGGATGTAGTGTAAAACCTTGGTCCTTTTAAGTCTTTAAAAGTTTTCAGTTTGACTGAGACAATGCCCAATCAATGATTAAGGCTAGGAAAGACATGAGGCAAATAATGGCCTCTTTGAACCTAGACAAAAAGAAAAAATAATTAATCTAGGAGGGAAAGACTGTCAAGGTTTTTGTTTAAAATAGAAACAGTTGCTATTTATATTCACTCTGATCCAATCAGGGCCAAATAATGACCAAGTAGGACTTGCCCTGGGATCTATTGTTTGCTTTAAAAGGCCAACATTTCTCACTGAACTCTTGTCCATCTCCAAGCATCTTGATCTATATCATGCCACTGGACCCAGATGGTTCTGGAGGAGAAAATAAATCTAGTGACTTTGCACAGACCTCTCTTACTTAAATCCAATTCATTTACATGTCATGGCATCACCTCCCTGATGTCATGGTTCTCTTCAAGAACAAAGGACAAACACAAAGGAATAATTGAACAAACAAGTGAATTATTGGCCAATCAATGAGAGAGAGTGATTTAGTTTCAAGGAATGGTCATTAAGAAAGAAATCTAGTTTGTAAACCCCAAGATATCTTATAAAGTTTCAAAAAGGAAAGAAAAAAGGGAAAATGTGGAAAAATCAATTTTCAAGTAATCTAAAAGACAGTAATCTGCCAAAAATTGGTTATAGACTAGAGATAACATTATTAACACAATAAAATGCAATCTAGAAGTCAGTGTTTCTTTACCATTCTCAGTAAATGCATATCTTGGCTTTTTTCATAAATATACAATAGTTATGAAACTAACCTATCTGCCTACTGATGTTGGTCTAAATGAAATTTTAAGAAATGAATGAGAAGAATTTTGAGGATTATTTTCTCTAGTATAATACATCTAGTTGATTCAGTAGAGGGGGAAAAAGTATTATTAAAAGTTAGTTTCTTCATTATGACACCATTATGACATCATCATCCATTATTCTTAACATATGCTAAGAATATATAAAGTACAGTTATGAATCCTAGGAAATAAGGTAAAGTAAGGAAATATTAGCAAGCCTAATAATTAGATTTACTTAAATATATTTTGATGTATCTAAAAAGGCCCACATTAAAGGAAATCTTTAAGTGATTAGGAGACTTTATAATAGAATCATTGAAAAAAGACTAGAATTAACTCATATAGAAAAAGAATTCCCACTATATTGTTTGTTGTCAGTCCTTGGTTCTTGAGAACCAGTAGCATTAGAAGGGTATTATAAGTGAGGCAGAGCTATGGAAAGTCATCTGCCTAAATTTTTCCACCAGTTATTGGAGTCCAGTGGAACGATAAAAGTCAAGACAACAGGTTATTGTCCAGGATGAAGTGAGTAACATTGGCCATTTTATATACCAAATAAGTAATCCTTCAGTCTTTACTTGACGATTTCCAAGGAGGGAAAAATCACCATATCTTAAAACAGCACATCTTAATTTTGAACAGCTCTACTTATTAGGATTCTGGCACCCCCAAAACTTTTAGCCTAAATTAACCTCTTTAAAACTTTCAGCATTGGTCTGCTTTTGTCCTTTGTGATCAAATGATACACTTCTAATCAAGCCTCTTCATGATATACTTTCAAATACCTAAAAATCATGTGTGTTTTAAGTTTTCTTCATATTAAAAATCCTTGTTCCCTCAACCAGTTCTCATGACATGTCTTTAAGGCCCATCATCATTCCAGTTGATTTTCTCTGGATGCTCTCAAGCTTATCAATACCCTTCTTAAATTCTGGAACTCAGAAATGAATGCAACACTTCAGTTGATCTCTGACAAGAGTAGATTAGAGAAGGATGAGTATTTCATCATTGTTGAATATTATACCCCTTTTAATTCAGCGCATTCATTAGTTTTGACTATCATATTTCAATGGTTATTCATATTTAGCTTGTTTACAATTCATTGAATTTTTTATATCCTTCTTCTGAAAAAACTACTAGTTAGCCATTTCTCTTCCTCTGCATCCTAACAATCTTTTAATTGTAAAGGTGCCTTTTTTGAGGGTCAATCTAGGAGTAAGACCATTTTTATTCCTACTGAATTTCATACTGATTGCTTCAGTCAAATGTTTTATCTTGGATCTTGAGGAGCTTGTGCAATGGACATTTTCTTTCCTCTTACACTGCTACCACTTTGCTAGAGGGCAGTCTCTCATCAACTCCCATCAATAGCTTGGTGGTAGGTGAGGTCTGCTTGCCTCAAGTCTCTTCCTACTCTGGTCCATCCAAGATTAATCCATAAAAGCAATTTTCCTGATGCATGGATCCAATCATGTCATTCTCCTATTTTATAATGATCAGTGTTTCTCTATCCCCTCCAGGATTAAATTACAGATTAATTCCCACCTACTTTTCCAGAAGTACTAAGGATATTGACAGAATAAAAGGGTTAACAGTAACCAGGAGTAGAATGTTTACTAATGAAACAGTTATCCAACTATTTGGAAGGAATGTTTTATAGTAAAAAAAACAAAAAACAAAAACAAAAAAAAATCACTCAGAGGTAATTGTATGAAAGATGAATTTTTAAAAATGATACTCTTTATTTGGAGCAGGTAGGTGACAGAGTAGATAAAGTGTCATTCCTGGGATCAGGAAAACTCGTCTTTCTGAATTTTAATCTGTTTTCAGACACTTACTCTGTGACCTTTGGAAAGGCACTCCTGTTTGCTTGTCTCCTAATATATAAAATTAGCTAGAGAAAAAAAAGACAAACCTCTCTGTATCTCTGCTAAGAAAACCCCAAATGGGGTCACAATGAGCCAGACATGACTGAAAATTACTGAACAACATTCTCCTCATTGGAAGAGGAGGAGCAGGGATGAGAACAAATAGCATCCTGGGAATCAGGAGTTTTTGATGTCTCTATTCTTTGTTTAAAGAAAAAAAATCTGAAAGGAGGGACTGGGCTGTGGAAATCCAATAAGTTAATTCTTACCTATAACCAGAACTATAATATCTGTCAGGTTTTTTATATGTAGTAGACCAATGATCCACAACTGTCAACAAGACTTAGTAGTGGCATTCAGGCAAATGATCAAGAAACAGCAAAGTTGATGAGTGTTAATTTAATATAATGGAAAGTGAAGGCTTTCTGAAATCGGATGGCTTGGATTCACATCATGGCTCTGTATGTACAACCTTAAGGAAATCATTTATCCTATCTATGCCTCAGTTTCCTGATTTGTAAAGTCTAAGCATGGTGTTAGGGGTGCCCTGACTTCTAGCTGTAACCTTATGATGCACACAATTAGTTTCCAATGACATTTGGCAGCATAAGCAGTGTGCTGTTATATTTCAGACTTCCTTCTGCATCCTGCAAATCCTAGAGCACAACTGGCCTAGGGGTTTCCATGTAATGGTAATTGAAATTACCTGTCCCAGTAGACATGCATATAACCATTCTGATTTTTTTTCCATGTTGAAGTGTCTGAATGGCCAGTAGTTAGTGAGGAGGGCAATCAGACAGCATTTAGAAGATCACTCCCCTTGTTGTTTTCACCACTTTATAATACACACTGTGGCCAAAAACTAGCCAGGAGCTTCATTGTTGGTGAACAGCTGCTGGACATCATGAGAATTAGTGGCCCAGAATGACCCCTTCTTTGTCTTCATTATGTAAGTCTTCCAAATGATACTTTAAGTTTTAAAACTAGTTGGTTATAATTTACATCTTATTAGTCTAAATAAAAAAGATATCCATTACCAAAAGTAAAATTAAATGATCATTAAGCTAATTAGCCACTTTGTTGTTCTCATTGAGTTTATTGTTTCAATTGTATCTGCGCAAATTAGCAAAGGGCCTAATTTCTTCCGAAATCAATAAATTATTTGGAGCCATAATGTATGCACATATTTAAATTGACGTCATTTCAGCAGAAAAATATAATGATGAGTTTATGGTTTGTGGCTCTGATAATAATGGAGCTTTCAAGAGATGATGCCATGCCCTCATTCATATGTACTTAGGCAAAGAGAGTGTCACATTAATGGAATGCTCATTGGGGAGCTATTGGGAGAACATCAAAGATGTGAAATTCCAGAAGGGAAATAAAAGGTTGACTGTTTGCACTTAGGGATACAATATTGTAGACATTAGAGAGTAGGATAATTAAAATTAGAACTCTAGTAAGTTGATTCTGCACTAAGGCAGTTATTATTTGGGGGACAGGAACTGGGGAAAATGTTCATTTCCCCCACCTTAGCTGACTCATATTTTTCTCTTCACTTAGGATTTATATTCAATTCCCCCCTCCCAAATGAGATCTCAATCCTCTTTCAAAATTTGACTGATCTTATTTTCTTTTATCTAGTTTAAGTTGAAATTCTAAATAGTACTGACATATGCAGCACCATGTTGCAGGATGATTCTTGAACTGGGCAGAAAGGTTATTGTAGTCTGAATTCAGAAAGTATTAGATCATTTGAATAGTCAAGGAACCTAGTGATTCTGTAAGTAAATATAGGGTTGGGGCAAAGAGGCAGAGCTAAGAGAAGTGCTTGGAGCCTAAATCTTCAACCAAAAAATCAGTAGGATCCAAGAAAGTAGACATAATTGAGATTCTGAGGGCAAAACAAGGGTCAACAAACAAACAAATAAAAAACAAACCCCAAAACAGATAATAGGCAGCTCAAAGCAACAGGATTCTGCTTGAGCACTGTTTGCACAATTCCCTCCGATCAAGGAGTTGAACACATTTTGAAGACGATGGAGTTGGTCCCCCCTCTCCTTTTTCTTTTGAACAACTCATATCTTTCTGTTTGTAGACACCAATTCTACTGGTGCCTAAGCAAACAGGCAGCAACCAGCAGTGGGCCCCGCCAAGGGCTTCAGTTCAGCCTTGGGAAAACAGGAAGCTTCTAGGACAAGACCCCCATATGCATCAGTGTAATGTCTAGTAAACAGACAGACTGCTATCCTGCCATGTGCTTGAGTATAGCCCCTGGAAAATCTAGAAACACTCCATTGGTTTTAGCTCATGACAGATCCCAGTTACTAGGACCCCATCTCAGCACCAGGTAAAATTTTATGACTTCCATCACACTAGCCCTCCCCTTACACACAATCCCATTAGCACAATACTAAGCATGAACATCCCCCATGAGCATAGTCCTGTGGTCATTTCCACAAAAAGCCTGATATTGTGCTTTTTCTACCCTAGGAGAAGAGCTCACATTTAAATGAAAGGAAAAAGCCCAAAAACAAAACAAAAAGCTAACTATAGAAAGTTGTCATGGTGAAAGGGAAGTTCAAGACAAAAACTCAAAGGACAACAATGTCAAAACACTTATGAGCGAAACCTCAAAAAAATAGGAAGAGATCTCAAAGAACTCTTGGATGAGCTCAAAAAGGAACTTGAAATCACATAATAGAAGTAGAAGAAAAATTGGGATAAGTAAAAATAGTGATGCAAGAGAATTATGAAAAAAGTCAGCAGCTTAGGAAAAAAAAACTTCTTAAAAAGTAAAATTGGTGAAATGGAAAAAAAAAGATGCAAAAATTCACTGAAGAAAATCACTCTTTTAAAGATACAATTGACCAACAAAGAGGTACAAAAGCTAACTGAGGGAACAACTCTTTAAAAGTAAGAATTAGGCAAGTTGAAGTCAATGACTCAACGAGATATCAAGAACACATCAAATAAATTTAAAAGAATTAAAAAATAAAAGAAAATGTAAAATATATTATTGGAAAAACAACTGACTTGGAAAACAGATTTAGAAGAAACAATGTCAAAATTTTTGTGGACAGCATCTTTCAAGAAATTATCAAGGACAAATGCCCCAATATTCTTGAACCATAGGACAAATAGACATTCAAAGAATTCTTTGATCATTTCAGGAAAATAAAAGAAACATATCAAAGTTACAGAACTTTCAAGTTAAGGAAAAAACATTCAAATAGCCAGAAAAAAAAACAAATTAAATATCAAGGAGGTACAATCAAAATTACACATGACTTAGCACCTACAATACTACAAGACTGGATGATATGAAATATGATATTCTAGAAGGCAGAGGAGCTAAGATTACAATGAAGAATCACCTCCCTTGAAAAATTAAGCATAATACTTTAAAGGAAAAATGGTTATTCGAAAGAAGGCTTTCAGACTCTCATAAGGAGAAAATCAGAATTGAACAAAAAAAAAAAAAGACTTCCAGAATCAAGATCCAAGAGAAACTTAAAAGGGAAAAAGAAAACATAAGGAACTTAACTATTATAACCTTACATGAAAAGATGATGGCTGTAATTCTTAATAATTGTACAACTAGGATTGTGAACTGATCCAACCATTCTGGAGAGCAAATTGGAACTATTCTCAAAGGGGTATAAAGATGTTCATACTTTTTGACCCAGCAATACTACTAAAAGATTTATATCCCAAATACATAAAAAAGGGAAAGGGACTCACATATGCATGCATACATATACATATATCCATGCATATACATATATATACACACACATACACATACACATATACACACATATCATCTCATTTATTGTGGGAAAAAACTTGGAAATTGAGGGTATGTCCATCAATTTGAGAATGAAACAAGCTGTGGTGTGTGAATACAATGGACTACTATTGTTTTATTAACAATGATAAGCAGGCAGATAAAAAACAAACAAACAAAAATGTGAGCAGAACCAGAACATATGATCAAAAGTGACAGACTTAGCTCTTCTCAGCAATGCCATGATCCAAGACATTTCCAAAGGACTTGTGATAGAAAATATTGGCCCTGTCTAGAGAAAGTATAATGAAATTTGAATGCATATTGAAGCTACTGTTTCACTCTTTTTTCTTTCTCATGGTTTTGCCTTTTGTTTTGAGTCTTCTTTCACAACATGAATAATGTGGAAAGATGTGTAGCATTGTTGTACATATATTCTATATCAGATTGCTTGCTTTCCTGGATAGGGGGGAAGGAAAAGAGGTAGCAAGAAAAATTTGGAGCTCAAAATTTTATAAAGATAAATTTTTAAAACTACATATGAAATTGGAAGAAATGAAATACTACTAAATAAAAAAAAACTACTAAATAATACAGCTAGAAGGAATATACATAGACCAAGAGTATGGGCATAAAGTGAATTTGAAGGAAAAACACTGAAAAAAAGAACTTAGGTATGAGAATGAGGAGTATATTTCATATAGAAGGAAGGGAGAGACAGAATGGTATAAATTATTTTACATGAAAAGGAAAGAAAATTCTATTACAGTGGAAGGAAAATGAGAGGGTGTGTGATAGGTGTGGCTTGAATCTTACTCTTATCATTATTGGCTCAAAAAGGGAATAATCTATACAATCAATTTAATATAGAAATATATATTTATCCAACAGGAAAGTGGGAAGATTAAATAAAGGGAGATAGGGGATGATAGAAGAGAGGAGAGACTGGAGAAAACACTAAACAGAAGCAAAAAACTGTCAAGGAAGGAAAGAGAGAGAGGACAAATAGGAGGGAAAAGAGAATAGAAAAAAATAACTGTGAATGTGAAGAGGATGGACTTTCTGATTAAATAGAAATGGAGGGACAAGTAGATAAAAAAAACAGTATCCTACAAGAAATACACTTAAAACAGAGACATACAGAGTAAAGGTAAATAACTGAGTCAGAATCTACTGCTCTTCAGCTGAAGAAAAGAACAACAAAAAACAGGGGGAAAAATGCTGGTCAAAGAAAAAGCAAAGGATAAAACAGACCTAATTAAAAGAGATAAGGAAGGAAACTACATCTTGCTGAAAGGTATCACAGACAATGTAGCAATATCAATACTAAACATATCTACAAGTGATATAGCACCCAAATTTCTAACAGAAGTTAGGTGAGTTATAGGTTCATGACTAAACAAGAGATGTATAACATTACAAAAATATAAAGCAGATAATTTTAATTATATTAAATTTTTAAAAAATCTTTTGCACACAAAAAACCAATGTAGTCAAGATTAAAAGAAAAGAAGAATGTGGGAAATAATCTTTATAGCAAGTGTCTCTGATAAAGGCTTCATTCCTCAACTATAAAAAGAAATGAGTCAAATTTATAAGATTATAAGCCATTTCCCAATTAATAAATGGTCAAAGAATAAGAGAAGGCTGTTTTCAGATGAAGGAATCAAAGTTATCTTGGCATATAAAATGGAAAATGCTTTTGATAAGAAAATGTATATTAAAATAATTGTGAGGTACCACCTCATGCTTATCAGATTGACTAATATGACAAAAAAAAAGAAAAAAAATGATAACTAATGTCAAGGATGTGGGAAAATTGGGACACTGGTGCATTGTTGGTGGAATTATGGCCATGTCCAATCATTTGGAAAACAGTCTCAAAGTATGCCCAAGGGGCAACCAAATTGTGCCAAATATTTTATTAAACTTAGTCATTAAATAAGTATTTATTATATATCACACACACACACACACATATATATATATATATATATATATATATATATATATATATATAGTTGATTCTATCCCTATTGTCATGTGGGAATATGGGAATGGCAAAGAAATAGCAGTTTAAAAATATCTTCATAAATTAGTAATTCTTATAAAATTGCCTATTACTAAAACTTATGGTAGATGTGTCACTCTAAGAAGCACAGGAGAGAATGCAAGATATGCTGTTCTGACAGGAAAAAGTTAATACTTTGGAGCATGTGCTGAGCACAGCAAACTCACTTTGTTGATAGTGTTGGGCTGTTATATATTATTTTCTTTTTTCAGAGTTTTCAAACTCTGATCCATTATCAAGTATAATGCTCATCCTATCCTTGTGTGTTATTATTGTTGTTCTTCAATTTTTTGTTGTTATGCTTATTTCAATGTTTATAACTGACTTTTTACTCACATCATTGACATAACAACTATTTTATTTCCTTAATTTGACCATGGTCTTACATTAATCATTGTTTCTCTTCTCCTCTCTGCTTATGAATCAGAAGCCCAGATTCCTAATCTGTAGAACAAATAGCTTTTTAAAAATGTATTGTTCTTAGCCATTAGTCTTTCCTGGATATCACAAATTTCCAAGGCTAAGTAGCATATACAAAGATACCTAGGATATCTCAAATCAATATGTTTAGTGTAAGGTGAATGATACAATGATTGCTACTGAATTAAGAGAAGGAAGAAGTCAGTGTTCTCTGAAGTGATCAGCCTTCATGAAGAAGGATTTAGACCTAGATCTTAAATGAGTTAGCAGAAAGGAATAGCAAGGATCTTTTAGGCAGCTATTATAATATAAAACAAGTTATAGACAATGGAATGGAAAGATTTGTTTAGTAGATTGGCACTAGATTATATAAAAAAGCCCATTTTGCCTTGTGTTTCATATAAAACTGGGTCCTGGTTAGTGAAAACAATGAATCCTATGAAATGGACACATTATTCATAATCAAATTATCCATTTATTTTGGACCAGAACTAATTACATCCCTTTACAAAATTTTATATTTGAAAAGTATGAATTTGATTATGTTACCACTTCATGGGATGCATTATTTGCACTCTTTAGTCATGTCCTTAGTTTTGCTTTCTTAGATTAATATCAATATTCATATAATCAAGGTTTTATATAAGATTGCTTTAAACCAAGATTTATGTGCTTTTTGTTTGGACTTATTTTTTAAAATTTCTACAGGTTTGATGTAAATCTTCAATTATTCACTTTTACCTCTGTTCTCTCTCTCTCTCTCTTTCTCTCTCTCTCTCTCTCTCTCTCTCTCTCTCTCTCTCTCTTCTAATTAAATAAATACACCTATACTTTGTATTGCATCCTCCATAAAAGCTATATTGCAAAATGCTTTTTTTCTTTAAATAATATAGCAATCAAATTAAATAATATGTTGTATATGTTGTAGTCTTGGAAAGAACAATTGAGTATGAAAAGAAGAAAAAATAAGCTTTAAAATTAATTTTAAAGGAAGTTGTGAGTTTATAAGTAAGAAGCAAAATAAAATTATATATCATGGAAAGAGTTGCTCTCTGGTTTGAACTTTCTGTGATCAAGCCAGTTTTAGGAGGGTTTTTTTTTGAAATATCATTAAGGAGTGATAAGGTTTCATGGGATATGAGAATTTTTCAATAAAGAGCTGCAGTTTTGTTCCTCTAAGGAAATATAATCCTTGATTTGGAACCCTGAGTAGTGAATTCAGAAGATAAACTCAGGAACAACTACAATTTGGTCTCTAGATAACTCTAGCTATATACCAGACTCTTACATCTACAGGAAAATCTAGAGAGACATCTAGAGTGTACTATATATATATATATATATATATGTGTGTGTGTGTGTGTGTGTGTGTGTATGTGTGTGTATACATATATACGTATATACATATATATAATACATATACATATATATATATATATACATAGAAATTATTAATGGATTGCAATGGCCAAAAAATTTATTACCAATTGTCCAGTGTATTAGTGATAATCATCTTCCTACTTAGGTAAACTGTTCTTTGGAAACCCTACTCTGTCTATTGTAAGAACTACACTCAATAACTTTCCACAATGATTAAAGCTATTAAATTCTATGCTCCACTGCTATGACCTTTGGAAAACCAGGTTCATTTTCATGCCACCAATACACAAGAGTAATAGATATTTGAGAAATTAAGGAAGTTCTCTAGGAGGTTAGGTGATACCCCCTGTGGAATACTTGTGGAAGGGCATGAACAAATCACCCAGGATGCTATGACACATTTGATTGGTTCCACATCACTGAGAGTAAAGATAAATTTGAATATTGAGAATAAATGGGGATTATAGAGGAATTTTAATCTCAGTGACACATTGGACAGGATTATATTATGAGAACATGTTATTCTTAGCATCAGAAGGAGGAACTATTGAACTTAATTTTTTTCTTGTTTTTGCCTTTTTATCTTTTATTCTTTATATTTTATACTTCTAAAAACATTTTAAGTGCCTACTAAGTGCAGGTGACATTATGAAATATACTGTCCCTAATTTCATATTAGATTAGTTGTATAATGAAATAATATATCTCTGGACTCTTAAATTCTGAAATGGACACACAATTTCAATTAAAAAGTATTCCAGAAACAATTGAGTCCAACTCATAATTGAAAAAATTAAAATAAAAAAATAACTCTCTATAACATACCTAACAAAAAGTTATCTAAGTCTAAGTTTCTAAGATGTCTAAGGAAGCCCACTTCATTTTAAAGGAGCTTTAATTGTTATGAACTAAAGTTTTCCTAATATCAAGACAAAAGTTGTCTATTTATTAGTTCTATATGTTATTCTATCCTCTGTATATATAAAAAAAGGAAGTCTAAATTTTTCATAGGAAAGCTCTTCATTACTTACTCAAAAGAGATTTTTTCGTGGGTAACTAATTTCTATAACACCTACTATGTGCCAAGCTCTGTGCTGTTTATTTTTTTGTTTGTTTTTTGTTTTGTTTTGTTTTGTTTAGTTTCTGGGTTTGTTTGTTTTTTTTTTTTATTTCTTTTTGTTTTTACAAACATTAACCATATAAAGTGGATATTATTATGATCCCCATTTCATAGTTGAGGAAACTGAAGCAAATAGAGATGAAATGACTTACCCAGGTTTATATAGCTAGTAAGTATCAGAGGATAGATTTGAACTCAGGTTATTCTGAGTAGTGCCTCCTCCTAAACTAGGACAAAAATTTATCTTTCAGTTTCCTTTATCAGTCCTCAAGTAACATAAGTTTGAAGTCTTTTTAAATCCTGATTACTTCCTCCAGAGCTTTTCAGTGTACTTCTTAAAATGAGAAGTAATCAGTTGCAGCAAGACTATCTATCACCTTCCTGTGCTGGGACATTATATTTCACTTAATTTAACCTAGTATTGCGTTAATTTGCTTACCTGCTATAGTACATTTTTGAGACATCCTGGGCTCATAGTTCATTAAAATCTCCAAGGCTTTGTCAGCTAATGTTCTCTAGAGTGCAGTTTCTTCAACTATGGTTCATATCCCTGTATGGAGTCTCATAACTCAATGTGGGAATTATGAAATTATGATTTTTTAATCATTAAATGTTTGATTTGTATACCTATTTTGTATATTCAGGGTCACATAAAAATTTTGTGGGCAAAAGGGATGATAAATGGCAAAAGTTAAGAAGCTGTGCTGTAGATGTATCTCCTCAAACTTATACTTTTCAAATCTGACTTTTTTTTAGTCCAAGTGTAAGAATTTACATTTATACCTATTAAATCTTATCTTCTTCAATTTAGCCAAATTTGAAATCTTTTGGATACCGAATTTATAATCTAGTGAGTTATCCCTTCCAGATTTTTATCATCTGCAAGCATGATAAGCATTCAACAATAGAAATTGATATCCCAAAATTTCAAGATTAAAAAAGAAATAAAAGAAAGGAAACTTATTTTTAAAAATATCTGATGTAACCAATAAGGCTTTCCTGCTTCTTAACACACAGGTAGAAACTATCTAACTTCTTAAACCACTTTGATATTATCTTCTCCATTCAAACTATGGCATTACTATGGTTAAAAATAGTATGTTAGAAGTTCCAAGTTTCAGGTATTAGATATAATAACAGAATATTCATAGTTTATAGTAAGTACAGCATTTTTTTCTTTTTCTTTTTTTTTTCTCTTTTCATTTTTTAAAAATTAAGTTGATTCATTCAACGTCTCAGTGACTACTGGGAAACCCAGGGTATTATGTGATTCAGCTCCATAGTGGTTACTTACCTGAAATAATAGCCATTCATTGAAGTTCTCTCACTTGGACAAAGACATATAGTAAATCAATATCAAAGACAGATTGATGGTATGTTCCTCCTTAGTGACTGGGTGATATGGAATAACATATTTTTAAAATTGCCAAAGTCTCTCTGTTTCTGTCTTTCTGTCTCTGTTTTTAACTCTGTCTCTCTATGCCTCTATCTCTACATATGTCTATCACTCTGTGTCAGTCTCCTTGTTTCTATTTCTCTTTCTGTATGTCTTTCTTTTGTCTTTATCTTTTTTTCTCTCTCTCTCCCTGGAAATTTTCCTGACACCATAGAAGGAAGTAATCAATATGATTTCTTCCACATCTTCTGTAGGCTACATGGACAGTTCTGATGCTCTTAATACTGTTTTGATTACAAATTTATATTTGTATTTTTAAACTCTCTGTCTAGCCTCTTCCTCAACCATTGAGAAGATAAGAAATACAATGCTCAGTATACATGTGAAGTGATGCAAAATATATTTCCATGTTAGTCATGTTGCCAAAAAGAAAAAAAGAATAATAAGAAAAATCTTTAAAAAAAACACTTCAATATCCACTGAGAGTTGTTAGTTTTCTCTTTGGATGTAGATAATATTTTCATCATGAGTTCTTTGAAATTACCATAGATCATTGTGGTATCATTTTAATTATTATTAATTATTAATTAATTATTATTTTAGTAATGGAACAAAACCTGCGAAAGTGCATGTGGTCAGCTACCACCCTTAGCAAGCATAAGGAACATAGGTATAACAGAGATATAGCTCTCACCTTTTCCATCTCTCTTATTTTGAAAAAAAAGTGTGATACAATGAAATCAAATGACTCATTGATAATAATACCAGTAGAAAGTGGCAGAGTCAGCATTCAGGATCTGGTTCTGTAACTCCTTGTACCACCATTGACACATGTATCATAACTTCTCTTTTGCACTGGGATATCAGTTAACAATAGAAATCATTTATCATCTTTGTTCCAAGAGCTATTGCAGGTGCTATGGGGTTAGAGAAGATGAGAGATTTTCTCATGCAAGAAGTGACTATCTAGTTGAGGAAATTAGGCATCATATTGCCTTAAACCATTAGAAAACATATGAGGCAATAAAGAATTCAGTGTTGGCATACATGGTGCACTGAAAAATGCATTTGAAATTCAAGAAAGAAAAAAGCAGTAAAAGATGCAGTAGTCAAGGAAAGTTTCATGCAGGACTCAGTTTGTAAGTTGCACCTTGAAAATTGGATAACAATTTAGATAGGCAATGTAGAGAAGGGAAAGCATTCTGTGATGTAAAAAGAATATTAGCAAAAGAATACAGGTTAAAATGAGTGCACAGGTTGGGGAAGAGGTTAGAGTCGCTTATAGTGATACCATCCTTGCTCTGGGAGAGACTGGGTATTAAAGAGTAGTGGGCATTAAGTTTGTATAATTAGAATGGGGGCCAGATTATGAAAGCCTTCTTTCTCATCAACTCCAATGCCAATGTCTGAAAAGCACCCTATTTGAATTAATTTAAGGCTAGTTTTTGACACAAGGTCAAAGTATTAGCCTCATGACTTTAAATAGTGATTGCATTGAATTCCTTATCAGTTCTACCTAGACAATCTCATTTCATTCAGATGAACAAGCAAAAAGAAAAAAAAAGTGGATTTTCCTCCTTTGAATATATGTTTTGTCAAATACCAAAAGCTATGGCAGAAAAGTTATAATGATTTTTCTAAATCTACTCTGGGCTTTTCCCATCAGTATTCATTTTTCCCCCTTACACACAAATGGCTACCATGTCTCTATGTTCACTCTAAGGGATGAACAAGCTAAAAAAATCAAATAGAACAAGCTGAATAAATCCCCCTAAAGAGGAAGAAAAGAAAAAAAAACCTGCCTAAAGCCTGAAAATACAATCTATAAAAATTCAT
Organism: Myrmecobius fasciatus; assembly: GCA_023553655.1. NCBI lineage: Eukaryota > Metazoa > Chordata > Mammalia > Dasyuromorphia > Myrmecobiidae > Myrmecobius > Myrmecobius fasciatus. The sequence continues at coordinate 14,464 of JAJPUD010008857.1, read as the reverse complement.
AAAAAATGAAAAATAGAAACACTTGTTCTGCTAACCAGCCCAGAGGTGAAATCTCTCTCTGCACACTGACCAACCAGCAACACTTGTTTGAAAATTGAGTTTGCTTTTCAGTGCAAGGAACTAAAAGTTCTTTTTGTATGTGGATGAAGTGAGAAACTAAAAAGACTAAGTCATTAAGGGCTGGAAACTAAGAATTTCTCACAGGTGAGCAAAACTCTCCTGGGCTGCTGTATCTAACTTGCTTCCTATGACCCTAAGTGTAAAAGCACTAGTAAAAAGACACATAACAAATACCAAGGGGGATGCAACTCTTCCCTCACTGAAGCTAAAGCTAAGCTCAAAACAATGAAGTATCCTTGTGGATTCTAATTGTTTACATACACACAAAAAGCAGCCTGATGGATCTGCTATCAGGGGCAAAGAATATTATTTTTGAGAATATATGGATTGTAAGAGGTAAGGCTTCATGAGTGATAGATGCTGCTATCTACTTCCAAGTCCAAGAGCAGCCTGCTTGTGGACATGACATGGTAGGTATTTTGACAAGACAGGTATTTCCAGATGCATCTGCAACTAGATATTGCAATAACTGACAATGGAGTCAGGTTCATGAAAGATCTAAGTCTAAGTCTGAGATCTTGCTGACATTACTTAAATTCTCAGGAATTCTGCCTCCTTTCAGCATTAATCCAGAAGGTTTAAATACCTTTGTTCCAAGACTTTCACTTTTCAATGGTTTCTGAATTTTCATCAACAAAGGAATCTCCACTTGAGGTAGTCTACTTCTTGACCTTGATTCTTGAGCTTTCTTGATTCATTAAATTAAAAGATCTTTAAAAAGAAATATAGCATAAGCTTTCCTCTCTTCTTCAGTTAAAACCAATACAATCAAACACCCAATTCAGGCATAAACTCCCATTTTCTTTTCTTCTTTGGCTTCACATACCAGATAAGAAAAATACATTTGCATGTTGACTTACAAAGAAAAGAAAATAGATGAATTTAGAAAATTTTCTATTTCCTACATTAATGAAAGTATGTATATGCATACTTGTCACACATACATAGAGACACTGAGAGGCTATGTGGTGCAGTGACAGAGAAATCTTAATATTTTGAGTAAGAAAGATCTCTGTTCAAGTCATTCCACTAGCATACTGGTCATATGATTCTGAGTAAATCACAGAGCTTTTCCATGTTTTAAGCATTGAGAGTGTAAGTTATAGATCAGGTTGCTATTATCTAAATTGATTAAGTGACTTTTCCCTCTAGGACTTAACTACACCAGTGGAATTGCAGTATATAGATAGATATACAAATACATATACATATATATATATGTATATATATATATATATATACCTGTTTATTATATAGGATATATTTTACTCTATTATACATAAATATTATGCTTCATACATATACATATATGCTCTGCTCATAAATTTATTTATAATTTATAGCAAATACATGCACACACTTATCTTGACATACAAATACATATATAAAGATAGAGATAGATGATCAGTGGAATAGGTTAGGTTCATAGGACAAAACAGTCAATGAGTATAGTAATCTAGTGTTTGACAAACCCAAAAACACCAGCTTTTGGAATAAGAACTCACTATTTGACAAAAACTGCTGAGAAAATTGGAAATTAGTATGACAGAAACTAGGGTTTCTAAACCTAACATCACATACCAAGATAAGGCAGAAATGGGTTCATGATTTAGACATAAAAAAGATATTATAAGCAAATTAGAAGGATAAAGGCTAGTTTACCTTTCAGATCTATGAAGAAGGAAAGATTTGTTGCCAAAGAAGAACTGGAGTGCATTACTGAATGCAAAATGGATAATTTTGATTAAATTAAATTACAAAGTTTTTGTACACACAAAACCAAAGCAGACAAGACTGTTGGAATTATTATTGGGAAGTATTTTTGCATTTAAGGGTTATGATAAAAGCTTCATATCTAAAATATATAGAAAATAGACTCAAATTTATAAGAATTCAAGCTATTCTCGAATTGTTAAATTATGGAAGGATATGAACAGACAATTTTCAGATAAAGAAAGTAAAACCATTTCTACTTATATGAAAAAATGTTCTAAATCACTATTGATCAGACCACTCTAAGACACTACTACACACCTGTGAGATTGGCTAAGATGACAGGAAAAAATAATGATGAATGTTGGAAGGGATATGGGAAAACTGGGACACTGATACATTATTGGTGGAACTGTGAACGGATCCAATCATTCTGGAGAGCAATTTGTAACTATGCTCAAAAAGTTATCAACCTGTGTATACCCTTTGATCCAGCAGTGTTTCTACTGGGCCTATATCCCAAAGAGATCTTAAAGAAAGGAAAGGGCCCCACATGTGCAAAAATGTTTGTGGCATCCCTTTTTATAGTGGCTAGAAACTGGAAACTGAATGGATGCCCATCAATTGGAGAATGGCTGAATAAATTGTGGTATATGAATGTTATGGAATATTGTAGTCCATAAGAAATGATTGGCAGGATGATTTCAAAGAAAGCTTGAGACACCTACATGAACTGATGCTAAGTGAAATGTGCAGAAACAGAAGATCATCGTACACAATAACAACAAGATTAAATGATGACCAATTCTGATGGACATGTCTCTCTTCAACAATGAAATGATTCAGGCCTTTTCCTATAGACTTGTGATGAAGAGAGTCATCTATACCTAGAGAGAGAACTGTGGGAACTGAATGTGGATCACAACATAGTACTTTGACTTCTTTGTTGTTCACTTGGGCTTTGTTTTCTTTCTCATTTTTTCCCTTTTTGATCTGATTTTTCTTGTGCAGAATGATATTTGAGGAAATATGTATAGAAGAATTGCACATGTTTAACACATATTGGATTACTTCCCATCTAGAGGAGGGGGTAGGGGAAGGGAGGGGAAAAATTGGAACACAAGCTTTTGCAAGGGTGAATGTTGAAAATTATGCATGCATATGTTTTGAAAATAAAAAGCTTTAATTAAAAAAAGATAGACAGAGACAGAGATCCAGAGACAAAAAGAGACAGAGAAACAGACAGATGAAGAGAGACAGAGAGAGAGAGAGAGAGAGAGAGAGAGATAGAGAGAGAGAGAGAGAGAGAGAGAGAGAGAGAGAGAGAGAGAGAGAGAAAGAGAGATCCAGGTGGACCACTGGAACTGGAGTTAGGAAGCCCTAAATTCAAATGTGGCTTCAGGCATTTACTAGCTGTTTCAATCTGGAAAAAAGCACTTACACTCTGTTTGCTTTAATGTACTAGAGTAATAAATGACCAACCATCATTGAAAGCTTAGCAGCACAGTGGATAGAGAATTGGACCTAGAGTCAAGAAGACTCACCTTCTCATGAGTTAAAATCTTGCCTCAGACACTTGCTAGTCCTGTATCCCTGGACAAGTCATTATATCAAGTTTGCCTCATTTTCTTAACTAAAATGAGCTGAGAAAAAGTGGCAAATCACTCCAGTATATTAAGCAAGAAAATCCCAAATGGGGTTATGGAAAGTCAGACATGACTCAAGTGAATCAGTGACAAAAATGTCAGTGTGTATGTATAATTTCACATGCAGAGGGGATTCTCAATGAGTCAACACAGTCACTGATATATACTGGCTTTGTGATCCTGGACGAGTCACTTAGCTTCCTAGTGTCTTAGGTAAATCTGTAAGACTATAAAATTGCAAGCAGTTGCTCATTAGTTGTAGATTTATTTTGGTAGTCTGTATTGCCTCATTGGGAAACCATTTAGAATATTTCATCTATGAGAAAGTCATAGCCAACCTCACTTCTAAACACCATTGGAACTGTTACCTTATCAATTCTGAAAACAAAGTCTCACCATTCACTTCTTCCAAGAAATCCTTTAAATTATTTTCTCAATTTTCTTCATATTTCTCCTGAAATGTTTTTAGTCCTTTTTCTCAAGACTTTCTATATTCATAGAATATAGTCTCTTCAAAACAATAGTTAAATTCTTAGTCTCTTCTCAAAGAATGATAGTTAAATAAACTATCTAAGATTTAATTTCCATTTACAAATATGGAACAGTATTTATAGTTTCTTTTGAACATTTTATACAGAAATGGGGAGAAATGTACAATGACACTGGAGTAAATGGGTAGAGGGAAGCATCTATCCCTAATGATTGTCCTTGTGCTAAAGCTCTAATTTTTCTTTAAACTAACTTTAAGGAAAGATGCTTAGAAGCACCTGTATCTAATTGCTTTTCCTTAGGTGGTATGTCATGGTTTGTATGTTTAACATATTCAATTCTTTACTCTCCTTCCAGGGATGCCTTTAGATGATTTAGTTTTTTCTTTTTCCCAGATGTCCATTTGTCCAACTAACTTTTTGATTCTTTCCTGGTTTTGCTTGTCCTGTTGATCTCTGAAGTGCTAGAAATGACATTACTTTTGCATGCCTATTATAAGCCCAGTTTCTATGACACAAACCTGGAACTATCCCTCTTTCTCTATTTTTAAGTTCTGTTAGATGTAACAATCGAAGAAGTGCAAACCTCCACCATTTTGAGCACACAGAACCTGAAAATTAAAATGAATTCCCCATCGCTCATCCTTCATAATGTATCATTGCATCTAACATCCAATACCTACAAATCCATTAAATGTTTGAATTGATCATGCTTACCTTAAATTAAATCAGTGTCAAATTTGGAGAACTCAATTTCAAGAGATAGAAAATATTTTTTCCCCAGAAGGTGGGACAATAGAATAGCATGGTGGCAAAAGAATTCTTGAAAGGTCTTATAATTATAAGATGGAATGATGAACATATTAATTTGATCTTAGCATATGAATATTCAAACACCAGTTCAAAATTATATTTCATGTCTCATTCTTCTGAGAGCAAGGGGCTAGTAGTATTTTGTAGACAGTGAATAGGCTGTACTTCAAGGTAGAGTGTACCAATAGGTGCCTCTTCAAGCTTCCTTTCTCAATTAAATGGGGATAGGAGAATTATAGGCTTTAATCCTCTCTGAGCTGAGACAGGGATTAAAACAAAAACATGTCTCACCTAGTCAGTAACCCTAGGAATCCACAAGACCTGAGGTGCTCAGATCAAATTCATTTTGAGAGCTAGCTGAAGGATTTAAGCTCCCCTTGATGAGATGCTGTAATGATTTGGAAGAGAAACACAATGTGCTAAACTCTGTGAAGGACCTGCCAAGATTACCAACTTGATTTTATCTCAGACATGTGGCACTTTCATTAATTTATTCATTTTAATTTGGGAAATTATTTGCTCTTAAAAAAAAGTAACATGAGGAATAATGTTCAATTTGTTTTTCATGTTCTTTAAATGCTAATGATATGTATGAGGGCCTGCCCTCTCAACCATCCTCCTTCCTATGATATATGATATAATTACAATGGCAATTGATCTTTGACCAAGACCTTGGTAAAATGGAATGGAAACCGCTTTTCATGTGCCAAGGTTATGTTTAAGGACGTTAGGATCTTTGCTCAGGCTCTGGATTGGCTTACAGAGTGCTGTCTAACCCCACATATTGATTGCCTGTATTTCAGTCAGCTCCTTTCCTCTGCATGTGCTCTGAGGACAAAGCAAGGGAGAGCAGAAAAATTATCTGTTATTTGGAGCTACTGAGTCTGTATCAGACAGAAGACAGAAGACAGAAGGAATTGAATATAAGGTTTACCTTAGAAAAATAAAGGAAAAAAAACAGGACTTGTTATGGACTGATTGCCAACAAGTATAATTTTATTAATTTGAATCAGGAAAACTGCTAAATCTGTGTATTCTGGATGGTTTTTAGTATCTAATTCTGGGCAAGTTAGTTAGTTGACCTCTCCAAATCTTCATTCCTGCCCTCCTCACCTCACAATGAGGATCATAGGAGATACAGAGATGCAAGTGACCCAAGGGAACTTCTGGTGTCTCTGCTTTAACAAATATAAGGAAGCTAATGTACTGAAAGTTCATTTGACTTAGCCCACATAAAACAACAAGGTAATTGCAGAGCTAACACTAGAACCTAGGTGTCCTGTCTAATGTTTCCATTACTTTAAGCTACCTCTGTGTGAAAATACTTTGAAAAACAAAACACAATATAAAATGGTGAAGTCAGAAATCAAGATGCATACAAAATGGACAGGCATGAAATGGCTCCTTTCTGTATTGATGGACAAAATGACCATAATAATAAGACAAAAAAATCTATGTTACAATTATTATTACTTTAGATTTTATTTTGCGATGTTTCAAATGCCATTTACTAAACAAAAGTTTATTTTTATTTTCTCATTTGCTGATGACCTCCCCAAAATTGCTTTATATTTATTTTGTATTTAATATTCTGCCCCCACTAGAATATGGAAAGGAACTAAGTTTTTGTTTGTTTTTTGTTTTGTTTGTTTTTAATTTTTAACCCACAGGACTTAGTACAGTTTCTGACACAGTTAAAAAAAAACAACTAAAATTGCTTATTATAAAGAAAGTGATGCTTTAAGTGTAAACTTATGTCATCCTGTACAAGTCACTTCACCTATTTGCCTCAGGTCCCTGATCTATAAAATGAACTAGAGAAGGAAATGGTAAACCATTCTAGTATCTTTTTCAAGAAAACCCCAATGGAATCATGAAGAGTCAGATACAAGTGAAAAATGAATGAGAAACAACAATAAAATTTTAAAATTATACTTTTACTTTATTTATAAAATTGTTCATACCCCATCTCAGGTTTATATGTACAACATCAATTGGCATAGCTTGTATCTGAGATATTCTTAAATTTCTGACATTACATATTTGATCATATCTTTTACATATATAGTTCTGTTTCCTCCTTGAGACAGCATGTTGCATGGATTTGCTACAACTGGGATAAGCACCATTTTGCTTTTGAAAATTGAATGCACTCAAAGGAGTAGATGAGATGCAAATGACTAGGTCACATATACGTATATGGTCCTGTGTAAAGGAAGATGGTTAGCAAAGTTACTAGAGAGCTGGGACTTGGTGTCAGGAAGAACTGGACCTGAATCCAATTTTAGATACTTAATTGACTGTTTGATCTGAAACAGGACATTTAATTTTTCTCTGTCTCAGTTTCCTTATCTATGAAATGGGGATAATTGTTGCACCTACTTCCAGGGTTATTGAGAAGATAAATTGAGATAATGTTTGTAAAGTATACTGGAAAACTTAAAGCACTATATAAATGTTAATTTTTATATTGTTATCATTAAACAGATCTAGCAAAACCCCTATTAAACATAATGTCCAATCACTTTAGAGATATGAAACATTAACTTTATATGGAAGCTTTAGAATCCTAAAATCCTAAAATTTTTGAATTAGAAATTACTTCGAGATCATCTGAACTTTACTCTGCAACATCCCTGAAAGATGTTATCTAACCTCTGCTTGAGCTCTTTCGGTGATTGCCTATGAAATAAATCATTACTAAATAGTCGGAGTCCTTAGAAAAGTTTTCCTCAAAGCTTTATAAACTATTATAAAGAAACCTTTTGGTGTTTATAGCTACTCACTAAGCTGAAATTCTGTCTTTGGTTGTTCTTGTTTAAAGCATCCATCCTGAATCTTCTAGTTTGGGGCACAGACAAGGAATTCACTGATGAGTACACACTGTCCTGGCCACTGAATGCACCACTAGGTTATTGATTGGTGTTCAGATGAATTTAGCTCTGTTCCCCTGAGGCACAAAGAACATGGACTCAGGATGACACTTCCTCAGTTGTAAAGACAACACACTACCACTCACTTAAATACTTACTTTCACTAACCCACCTTCCTAGGCACAATATTAGGGAGAGTCTGCCTGGCACACTGGAAAGAGAGCTGGCATGGGGTTCAGGGAAACATAATGTCTAGTCTCAGCTCTGACACTTAATACTTGCATTAAATAATCACCAGGCTACTTTGGCAAATTACTTTACTTCTCTAATCTCAGTTTGTTCTACCATAAATGAGCAGGTTGAACTCCAAGGTCTCCTCTGGCTAAACATTCTATAAATTCAGGAACACCCTACCAATTCTCCTTATTTAGTGAGTGGTAGCTGTCTTGTCTTTATTGAGAAAGTGCCATCCTGAGTCCATGTTCTTTGTGCCTCAAGGGAACATAGAAAAAATACATCTGAATGCCAATCAAGTTTATTAAGAGAATGATGTTAAAGTGGTGATCACTTTCATGTTTGCTTTGGACCAGGTAAGCTATTCAGATCCCTTCCTATAGTCAAATTCTGTATTTCTACGAATATGTGACTAAATCCATCCTAATGTGTACTAAAGCCTCTCATACCCATTAAATTTAGATACTCTGTCCTCTAAATTGGTACTGGAACAATTATCCCTTTACATCTTTCTCCCTCTTGCTCTTGTCTCTTGCTTAAGTACTAATTTTCTTGAGTCCCATTATTTCTGGATATTGATTTTGATTAAATAATTCAGGAAAAATAGTTAGCTAAAATGATCTTATGTATTATCCTTTCAATAAGAACTCATAAAATGAACCAATCCAATTCAATTCAAGAAATATCCAGAAATACTGTCTGATTCCATAAGACCCAACTGGCTCATTCTTAAATGATGAATCACTGTGGGTCACTATGAAGTGAGGTAGTAGAAAGACAGGACAGGAGTGAGGGTGGGAAAGGAGTACCTGTCACAGATATTGTGGCTTAAATTTAAATTTAATTTAATTTAATGAAATCAGTCATGGGCATTACATCTCAAAAGATGATTCAACATTCTGTAAACATGCATCATACTCTTACTGTCTTCTGGTCATTGTGCTAGCAAATGAAGAAACAAAGACAAAAAATGAAACAGATCCTGCCCTCAAAGAACTTAAAGAATTATCTTGACAAGATGAAAGATGCTCAGAGCTTGATTGTCCAATAGGTAGGGCCATGGACTTTTAAAGACAGGGAGAGCAATGCTCCAATCATGCCTGAAGCACTCATTAATTATATGATCCTGGACAAGTCAGTTGACCTCTATTAGCTTCAGTTTCTTCATGTGTGAAATGAAGGGGTTAAACTCCATGACCTGAAAAGTCCCTAGCAATTTCAAACCTATTTTCCTAGGAAGGAGGAAGTAGGGACATTTAGCTGGAAGGAGAATATGCAGTGGGGGAGTGAGAGTTACCTTTAAATATTTGGAGACATTTCACGGATTAGAGAGCAGCTTTTTCTATGAAATACCAGAGGGCAAGATTAGGATTGGGATGGGGTGAGGGGTGAAAATTATCTGGAAGCAGTTTTGCCACTCAGCTGAAGAAAGAACCCTCTAACAATGAGCTGTTTCTCATTGGTATGGACTGGCTTGCAGACAGTGTGCTGGACTAGCTCTAAATCGCTAGGGACCATTGACACATTTTCAGTGTGAGCATTTATATCTCAGTAAGTATCAGGTTACATATCAAGGTTTATTGTTTTGTTAATTGTCAATCAAGACTTAAGAAAGTGTTTATAATGCAGATTGAATGTAATTAAAAGTGTGCCTAGATCATTCTCCCACCCAACCCAAGCTAATTGTTTAACAATTATTAATATAAGCCTGCTCCTAGTATGAGAGTGAGTTCTCTGTCTATGAGAGATTCAAGAAGAAAGCTAACTAGGAAATGATGTAGAGGAAGATTTTGTACTATGAGAAAACTTGGGTTAAATGCTTCTGAAGTTTTTTCCAGTTCTGAGATTTTATAATTTCCCTGTGTCTACCTATTCTTGCAGTATTTAACATTAATGGGCCATTATAAAAGATTATTTACCTCAGCAGAGGTAATAAAGAGATTATAAACCTCAAAACAAACAAACAAAACCTTACCAATTATTAAACCTCTAATATAATCTTCAAATGAGTTCCATCTACTTGTGAATTCTGTAATAGAATAAAAATCATTAAGTGAGCAAAATTTAAATCAGCCCCACACAATTTGCATTGAACAACTGCCTCTGTGAATTTTCCCCAAGTCTATCCTAAATCCTGTCAGCTTCCCACCATCATTCTACTTCTCATACTGTCCTTAGCCTAAGAGAAAACAAGCCTCTGCCTCTAGCAAACATGTTTACACTAGCACAGCATAGTAGAGAACTGAGGCAATTAAACAGAGAAAAGACAGCTTCTGCCTGAAATCTATAGCCATATTGTTCGGGACCAATGAAGTCTTAAGTCACAAACCAGACTGTTGTCCCAAGGGAAACCCTGCAGAGCACCAACAATGTCATCAGCACAACAGGGCTGCAACCTGTCACTGAATTCTGCCATTCAAGAAGCACTTACTTGGAAAGAAGTTGAGAAACCATTTTCAAGTTCTCAGTCCTCTGGGAGTCTGGCAGACTACCTCTGGCACCAGTGTGGCAATTAGATCAGAGCAATGGTGAGATCAGTCCTTCCATGGAAGACATTGGGTAACTAGTTTACATGGTATGATTCTAGGAATTATGAGAAAGATCTATTATTGCCTTCCCAAATACTTTCCTCATCTATTTTTTGACATAGATAATTTTAGCACTCAATATGTTTCGATCTATTAAAATATATGTATATTTTTGGAAAGAATAATATTACTGATATCAGTAAATTATACTTTATTGTAGATGACTTTTATTAGATTCCTTCCTGCCAAGGATAATTTTAAATAGAGGAAGAGAATTCACTTGAGGATTAGAGAGAGCACCAAAGAATTATGGAAAGGGCATGGAAAGGGAAAGAAGAAGACAGGGATCATCAATTTTATTGACTTCAAATTTTGCAGAGGCCTGGCAGTAATAATATTGCAAGCTATTATTAGGCTTCATTGATATGCAACCTAATTGTGCCACAAATCTCACACAAGTCTCTTATTAGCCCTACATAAAATGTTTAAACAAAATCACCCTTAAGTGACTAATCAACCCATCTCCTCTTACCTATTACCAAACCAAGACTCAACACATAGTTAACCCATCTCCTATTAAATAGCCAAGGCTCAATGCAATCCCAATATCCTATTCCTAAAATAGAAGGCAGCAACTATATCTCCTCCAAATTGTAGTCTTGCAATTTCAAAAAAGATCAATGACATCCAGAACACTTGACGTATTTGTGAATTGCATTTAAGTGAGGCACAGTTGGACAAAGTTGTCAACCTCACTCTCTCTTCCTGAGTCACGAAAGTCAAGTGGCTGGAGAAAAATCAAGGCAGCTGATGATTCAGGCCCGTATATCAGTAGATGACCTTGACCTTTTTCATGTCTGGCCAAGTTGTAAGCGCTTCCTTCACAGCACCTGCTTCAGGTGCCTTCATTACCATTGAAACAAATTATTCTCAACCAACCATACTTATGGTAGACATCCCTTTAACTCACCAGTAGGTTTAAGGACTGTCAGTTACCCTCCAACCTTGGCTTACTGGGGTGATTTAATTTCATATGATACAATTTCTTGCAACTACAATATATCTTCCTAGTTTATTTGATTTAGATGGGTGAACTCTGAAAGGAGAACCCAGAAAACTACCACTTCTATCCAGATAACCCAGTTGATTGTCGTGAGTCTACAAATTGGCATCTGATAATAATACAGTTCATTTTGACTAAGACTAGCAGGCTGTCTGGCAGGTGGAAAAGAGGAACAAAAAGAGTTAGCAATGGAAGTCCAGCCTTAGCAGGTGCAGAATTCTATCAATTTATATATAAAGTCATACCTGTATGCACAAATAAAAAAGCATCAACCAACATTCAGAGTAATTACACATTTACATAGATTAATCCAAGTACTTGCATATGTTTACCATTTTCACTCACCACCCTGATCCTTTTAATAAAATCATACATTTTTCTAATTTCTTGGTAGTTTTCACCATTATCTTGTGTTGAGGAATAGATTCTGCATAAGATGAAGGTCACTATGGATTTTACAAATCAATGCTTCACTTACTGATACAGTCATGGTTCAGACATGAAGTTGCATCCCTAAGAAAGAAACAGAAACTTTCTTTCTTTTTTTTTTCTTTTCTGGTGCAAGACCCAACCTTACATCCTTCACCCTTATGGACTATGGTTTAGCAAATTCTCTTTCATATTTTACCTATAAAAAGGATGTTTGTCTAGATGATTTTAAAAGTCTCTTTCAACCTTAATTCTATGATCCTATGATCTTTATCTGCCCCTAGATTTGTGCTTGGTAAATGAGTAGAAATTATTTAAATGACTGGAAGGCAACTGATTGCTGTTGCTTTGAATGTTGAGACTTTTACTTCCATTCTTAAAATACTTTAAATAAAAAACTAATAAAGTTTGTAGGGAAACATATATAACATTATATATAACATAATTATATAACATAGATTATATTTGATAAATTTAAAACAATAAAAATAAAATATGAAATATATATATCTTCTCTTAAGTATTTTTGAATTTATACACAAAACATTATATTAGTATCCAGAATATGTTTATTGTACATACACAAATGTAATCACACACAACATGCAAACACATTATAAATATTGTATATAAGTACAAATTTATTTTTATTATTTTGAAGATGATACAGAGGCATGTCTATGTCCTTATCATATATACAAATAGACACACATGTAGCACATACATACAGACAAACATACTTATGTATACATGTGAAAATGCATATATGTGTGCATGTGTATGCACTTATGAATAAATGTTTATGGGTTCATATGGAAATGTTAGCCTATGCCCTATAAAGAGGCTTATCTAGTGTTCAGATCCTTCAAACACTGGTCTTTAGTTTAGAATTTTAAAGTCATAAAATATTATCAGCTTCTGCAGTGACATTTAGACTCTGCTACTCAGAATCTGAACACTTCCTCCAGTTCCTTTCCCTTCTTAACACAAAAGGATATTAGAATGCAGAAAGATGCCTAAAACAATTGCCCTCTAAGCATATTCACAGACAGTGGTTTTCATAAAATAAATAGATAGACAGGCAGGCAGACAGACAGATGGATAGATAGATAGATAGACAGACAGAAAGGCTGACAGATAGAGAGACAGAGAGATAGAAATATGAACCTCTCATAAAAATGCGTTCTATGGGAATGAGAAAACCAGCAAGATATCTATCATAGGACCTCCTTCATCTCTATCTTTGATTTTTAAATTTTTCACTATATTTAACATCTCAGAGGAAGAAGTATATACTATTTTCTATAGTTAATTATTATACCTGTCTTAAATTCCCAGCCTTTCCTCCCTCTTACTTTCTTCCACAATTCTTTTAACCCTCCCTCTCATGCATTTTCAATCTTTCAATGTCTTCTGTCTCTATTATCCTCAACCTTTTTTACTGGAAAGTATGATCTTAAGAAGAAATGTCTTTGGTTAATACATACACCACACTGGTATTGTCTGTATTTTCCTCCTTTTGTCTATAATTCTATAAAAAGTTGTCTATAGTCAATACTTATAGGAACAATGAAGCATAGTGTATATAGATTTGTTTTCCAAGCCTCTAAGTGAGGAGGATCTACTTATGACTTATATTGGCTGCATATGCTCATCATCATCCTAGCTACCTAATAATGAATTTTTCATACTATCACATCTCCCCCCCAAAAAAAATTTTCTAAGTTGTAAAGAGTTTGAGCTCTTCATCATTAGAGAGACACTGGCAAAATTATGTATCCTTGCAGAGTTAAAGTATATATAAAACAGGAAATAATCAAGAGCCTATAATCAAAGGCAAATTCCAAAAATGGAGTGGGGGGGGAAAGACACCAAATTAATGTTTGAGATAAACTCCCTAATGAGTTAAAGCTTGAATGATATTAAGGATAACATATAATAATTTAAAAAGCTATAATCATACATATCATAATTTTTTAGATCTGTATGGCACTTCAAACTTTGCAAAATACTCACATAGATTATCTCAGAGACTAAGTAGAAAACCAATAGAATGTTAGAGTTAGAATCAGGAAGCTCTGTGTCTGAATCCTAAATATGTGACCCTTAAACTTGGACTCAGCTTTCTCATTTTAAAATGAGAAGGATAATAACATCTACAACATTGTATTGTCATGATCAAATGAGACGATGTCTGAAAAGACTTTGCAAACATTAAATCAGTAAATAATATTAACTTTTATTATCCCATTTGATCTTCACAGTTATCCTCTTAGGTAATCAAATCAAAGATGATTATTAATCTCTTTAAAATATGAAAAAAACAATTGAAACATAGCAGCTTATCATATATAATTTCACAAAGCTAAGAGGTACTGGAACCACTTTTTCTAATACTCTACTACAAGAAGAAAGGTAAAATAAGGGTGTGCTCGTGTGTGTGTATGCATGTTATGTATATAAATAGATGTAGAGAGAGATATTGACTCCTTTCTTTTCCTTGTTGGAATAAACAGAGCTATATACCGACACACACAAACACACACACACACACACA
>JAJPUD010008856.1:46982-82420 GCA_023553655.1 Myrmecobius fasciatus | reverse complement strand
GTATTTGAACTGTTTCTTTCTAACTGCTTGCATTATCCTTTTCTTGGTGCAATAGTCCTGAAATTTGGCCACGATATTCCTTGTAGTTTTAATTTTGGGGTCTCTTTCAGGAGGTTATTGGTGAATTCTTTCAATGCCAATTTTGCCTTCTGATTCTAAAACATCAGGGCAATTCTCTTTCATGATTTCCTGGAAGATAGCATCAAGGTTCTTTTTTTTCCTCGTGGCTTTCAGGGAGTCTGATAATCCTTAGATTGTCTCTCCTGGATCTGTTTTCCAAGTCAGTTGTTTTTTTCCTAGGAGATATTTCATATTTTCTTCTAATTTTTAATTTTTTTGTTTTTGTTTGACTGATTCTTGAAGTCTTATTGAGTCACTTACTTCTATTTGTTCAATTTTAATTTTTAAAGTATTATTTCCTTCAGTTATCTTTTTTAGCTCCTTTTGTAGCTGGCCAATTGAATTTCTTGGTTCAATGCATTCTTTTTCCATTTTGCCAATTTTATTTTTCAGTGAATTGTTGTCTTTTTCAATTTCACCAATTTTGTTTTTCAGTGAATTGTTTTCTTTTTCCAATTCACTAGTTCTGTCTTCCAGTTTTTGATATTTCGGTTGCCCTGATCTCAATTTATTTCCCCATTCTTCTTCTAGCTCTCTTTTGAGATTCTTTATGCAATCTTCTAGGTAAGCCTTCTGAAAAGGAGACCAGCTCAAGTCTGCCTTTGTGGCTTCATCTGGTATTGTTTTCAGAATCTCAACATCTGGGGACTGCTCTACTTTTTCTCCATAGAAGCTGTCTATGGTGAGAGCTCTCTTCTGCTTCGTGCTCATGTTTTTGAGCTGTACGAACTCTGTGGCCGTTTCAATTTGCCCAGGGGCAGTTTGCCGAGTTGACTTTCAGAGCAGGGCTGGTCTGCTAGATCCGCACTAGGACCACGCTTTCAGCTGCTCTCAATCCACTCTTTACCAAAGGCACCTGCCCGCAAGCAGAGCAAAGTGGCCCAGGTGTCTCCCAGGGACTTCCTGGGTGCCTAAAATCCGCCGCTCTCTCACAGTCCAAATTCCACCCACGCTGAGTGCTGGTGCCTGATCGCGGCCAGCTGCCGATTCCCCTGAGGCTAACCTTCTCCGGAGTTTTTTCAAAGTAGATTTTTGATAGAAGTGTGTTGTAGTCCAAGTGTTTGGTGGAGCCCTCACTCCAAAACCAGTTCGGAGGCTCGATTTTTCTGGGTCTGAGGGAAGGTCTCAGGAGCTCACAGAGAATGCTGTTTGCAGTTCGCCATCTTCTATTTTTTTCATTAAAAAATAAAAAGAAGGGAGGCAGAGCCAAGATGGTGGAGTAACTCATCCAACTCATCTAACCTTTTCCACAAACTGCTCCAAATTTCTTTAAATGACTTCTAAACAAATTTTAGAGCATCAGGACTTCCCAAAAGATGGAGTACAACATTTTCCAGCTGAAGGCAACTTAGAAGCTCAGCAGAAAAGGTCTGTAATACCAGGATAGGAGTCCAGTGTAAACTTCTTTTGCAGGCTGCACCAAGACATCCCCAGTCCCAGCCCCCATCCTGGCCCTGGCCCCGGCCCCAGAGATAGTGAGATGGAGCCTCTGAATCTGAATTGGCAAAAGTGCTAGGATTTCTGGACCTTTTAGCCAGAGGACACCAGGGAGGACTTGGAAGGTAAGTAGAAAAGATATGTGGTAATGAGGTAGCAGTTCCTAGCACAGCTCCAGCCCAGGCCTGGCCTTGAAGTCAGCAAAACAAGACTTTGTTGCTTTAGCACACTAGATCTTATTGCTACAGTGGCAGAGAAGAAAAGAAACCTTGTGGTCAGATCCCTAGAAGGATCTTTGAAAACAACAGCACAAAAATCCCTGAAGCTTGGGACAGTGCACCTTACACCCTGGAAACAGAGCCCTACTTTAACAAAGAGGTAAAAATCCAAGTAATAGGTTGGGAAAATAAGCAGACAGAAAAAAATATTTTGAACATAGAAAATTACTCTGGTGACAAGGAAGATCAAAACATCCACTCAGAGGAAAAGTCAAGACTCCTACATTCAAACCCTCTACAAAAAAAAGAATTGTGCTCAGGTTATAGAAGAGCTCAAAAGAGACTTTGAAAATCAAGAGAGACAGAGAAAATATAAGGAAAAGAAATGAAAGTGATGCAAAAGGAAACATAAAAAGGAAATGAGGGAAAGTACACTGAGGAAAATAACTCCTTAAAAATTAGAACTGAGCGAATTGAAACTAATTACTATATGAGAAATCAAGATATATTAAAGCAAAATTTAAACAATTAAAAATAGAAAAAAAGTGAAAATCTGAAATACTTCATTAGAAAAACAACTCACCTGGAAAATAGATCCAGGAGAGATAATTTAAACATTATTGATCTGACTGAAAGTCATGATTCAAAAAAAGAGCCTGGGCATCATCATTGAAGACATTATCAGGGAAAATGGTTCCGATATTTTAGAACCAGAAGGAAAATAGAAATTGAAAGAATCCACCAATCACCTCCTAAAAAGAGATCCCAAAATGAAAATACCCAGGAATATTATAGCCAAATTCTGGAATTCCTAGATCAAGGAAAAATAATTGCAAGCATCCAGAACGAAACAATTCAAATATAGTAGAGCTACATTTGTCAGAATAATGCAATATTTAGTAGCTTCTACATCAAAAAACTGGAGAACTTGGAATAAGATATTCCAGAGGTACATGGAGCTAGAATTATAACCAAGAATTTTCTGCCCAGCTAAATTGAGTATAATCCTTCAGAGGAAAAGGTGAATATTCAATGAAAGAGAGAATTTTCAAACATTCATGATTAAAAGATCAGAACTGAATGGAAAAAATTGATTTTCAAATACAGAACTCAAGAGAAGTATAAGGAAACAATCAGGAAAGTGATATCATAAGGGACTTAATAGGCTTATCTGTTTACATTCCTCCCAAATAACGTTTATCTATTTACATTCCTACATGGGAGAATGATGATACTAGTAACTCAGAAATTTTTCATTATTATGGCAGTTTGAAGGAATATCTATTGACAAAAGGCACAGGTGTAAGTTGAATATAAAAGGATAATATCTTTATAATGATGAAATTAAAGGAGGAGAGAATAATCTACTGGAAAGGAGAACTGGAGTGGTGTAAATTTATCTGCCTTTTAAAAAGAGGGAAGAAAAAGCTTTTACAGTGGATGGGAAAGAAGAGGGGGAGAGGAGAGTGAGGGATTGAACCTTATTCTCATCAAAATTGGCTCAAAAATGAAATAACATACACACTCAATATGGGTACAGAAATCTATTTTATCCCATAGAAAGGGGGGAGAGTGTTAAAAGAAATGGTATATTGGGGGAGGCAACAGTCAGCATCAAAACACTTTTGAGTATAAGTAGAGTGAAAGGAGAGAGAGAATAGAATAAATGGAGGAAAATACAAGCAATCGTAATTGTAAAAATAATTTTGAAGCAAGTTTCTCTGATTAGGCCTTATTTCTCTTTTTTTGTCATTCTCTTTTTTTAATTAAAGCTTTTTATTTGCAAAACATATGCATCGGTAATTTTTCAATATTGACCCTTGCGAATCCTTGTGTTACAAATTTTTTCCATCCTTCCCCCCAACTTCCTCTCCTAGATGGCAGATAGTCTAATATGTGTTAATTATTTAAAATACATGACAAATCGAATATATGTATACATATTTATAGTTATCTTTTTGTACAAGAAAAATTTGATCTACAAGAAAAAAATAAAGCTTTATTTCTCAAACATAGAGGGAATTGAGTCAAATTTGTAAAAAATAAGAGCCATGCCCCAATTGAAAATGATCAAAATATGTAATTTGTACCTAAAGGGCTATAAATTCATGAATATCCTTTGATATAACAATATCACTACTAGGCATGAATACCAAAAAATATTTTTTAAAAAAGAAAAGGACCTATATGTTCAAAAATATATGTGGCAGCTCTCTTTTCAGGGCAAAAACTGAAAATTGAGGAGATACACACCAATTGCAGAATGACTGAATAAATTGTGGTGTGTGATTGTCATGAAATATTTTTGTTCTATGGAAAATAGTAAACAGGATCCTCTTAGGAAAAAAAAAATATACCTATAAAGTCTTCCATGAGCTCAAGCAAAGTGCAAGGTACTATATACAAAGTAATAGCAATGTTCTGGAATGACCAGCTGTAAATGACTTTGCTGTTTTCAGCAGTACAATGATCCATGACTACTCTGAAGGACTAATGATGAAAAATCCTATCCATACCCAGAGAAGAATCTTAATACAGATTGAATCATATGCTCTCTCCCTTCCTTCCCTTCCTCCCATCCTCCTTCTCTCTTTCTTTCTTTCTCTCTCTCTCTCTCTCTCATTTTATTTTTCTTGAAGTTTATTTAATTAGGGTGGGAGATCTGTTTTCTTTAAAAACATGACTTTTATGGAGATGTTTTGTATAACTTCACATGTGGTTTCTTAATGGGAGCTGAGGGTGGGGATAAGGGAGAGAATCTGGAACTCAAAAGCTTTCAAAAACAAATGTAAAAAATTATTTTAAATATAACTGGGGGAAATATTAAATAAATAAGAAGAAAATTTAAAAGGTATTGCCTTCATTGATCTCTCTTTCAATTCTAACACTCTGGGGATTTGTCTCTGCTCATATGGGAACAATGTGCTTGAGTATGATGAAGTCATTTCTTGTAGTCCTTCATCCAAAGAGTTTCCATTCTGATGTGCTGCATCCCAAGAGCCAGATAAGGAGAAAAAGGAGCAGACAGCCAGAAGATCACACAAACAGATTGAAACAAAAATCTAGAGGTCAATTTTCCCATACACACACACACACACACACACACACACACACACACACACACACACATATATATATATGTAAATAAATAACTCACATTCATTCACTTCAATCCAGCAAGGATTTATGAAGCCACACTATATGTTCAAGGGGAGAGGAAGCAAGACATTCTGGCAAAAATACTAGGCTTGAAGACAGAAGACTTTTTCTCAAAGCCAACATCTGACATGTATTACTTGCATTTCCATGAAAAAGTCATTTAGCCACCCTGAGACTTAAGTTTTATCATCTTCTTTGTTTTTGTAGACAGAAGACCTGAGTTCAAATCTTGCATCTGAAACTTAATTCTATTGTGTACTAGGGCAAATTATTTTACTATTTAAGACTACAAGTAGTAGATTAGTTTTTTTACTTTTATGGATAGAAAAGTTTCTAAGGTGATAAAATCACAAGTCATATTAAAAAAGTTAAGGCCCATTGTCACAGGAGGAGAGAAAGGAAAAAATCCTCTCCTACTAAGAGCTCCCTGCTCTGATGTCATTCAGACATGTTGTCCATGGTGGGGGAACATCTGAACCTTGAAATAATAGATAAAGTTTTTGTCACACTCTCTGCCTTTTATGTCCTCTTCTCAAATTACACTTTTGAGTAGATAACTTTTTATTTCTTTTCATTCTTTGTTACATTTAATTTCTTTCCCCAGAATTACATGTAAACAATATTTTAAGCTTCATTTTTTAAATTTTGGGTTTCAAATTCTCTTTCTCCCTCTCTATCCTCCCTATTCCTTGAAAAAGCAAGCATTTGATAGAGATTATATATGTGCAGTTATGAAAAACATGTTTCTATTTTAGCCATATTACAAAAGAGAACAGAGAAGTCCCCCTAAAAACCAAGAATAATGAAGAAAGTAATACAGTATTGTTCAATATTCATTCAGACTCCATCAATTCTTTCTCTGGAGGTGGATAGTATTTTTTCATCTCTGATTTTTGCATTGCTGAGAATAGTTTAGCAGTATCACTGTTAACTATATATAATGTACCCCTGGTTCTGCTCATTTCACTTTGCATCTATTCATAGAAATCTTCCCAGGTTTTTCTAAGAACCATCCCGTTCATCATTTCTTATACCACAATAGTATTCCATCACAATTATATATCACAATTTATTCAGTCATTCCTGAATAAAAGGGCATCCCCTCAATTTCCAATTCTTTGCCACCACAAAAAAGAGTTACTTTGAAATTTTGTAATATAGGTCCTTTTTCTTTTTTTGATATCTTTTGGTTACAGACCTAGTAGTACCATTGTTGGTTCCAAGGGGATTCACAGTTCTATAGCCTTTTGGGTAGTTCCACATGGAGCAGATATCTCTTAAAGAAGGCACACAAGTCAGAAGTTTTCCCAAATGTATTTTGCACATAAATAAGATCAGGTATACAAAATCAATTGACTTCTGCAACAAAAGAAATGTTAAAAACATACACAAACACACATATACATAATACAAAATAAATCAGAAGCACTCGATCACTAAAGCCTGAAACAGTAGCCCAGCACTCAGTTATAATACTCCCAGGAAATTGATACTTTGCAAGGCTGATAATAGGTGGCCACTTTCACTTCAGAGTTATACTTCCCAAGAAGCTCAGAAAAGGTTCAATTATCCTGCTTCATCTTTCCTAGTTTCTTTGTCCTGAGGATGCTCATCCTCTCCTCTGAGAACTTATGAACAAGATCATCCCCTATTAGACAACCAGAGAATCCAAGAGCCCCTGATTATATAAGCCCCAAAAGACATCCCACAAGACTAGAAACACCCATCTCAAATTGCTCTTCAGTCATCTGTGCTCAGGAAAAAAAGGCTTGATCAAACACATATGGAGTGTTCACTCTGTGACAAACCCAATGCTTAATGATTAATTTTTTAATTGTCCCTGCTTGCAAGGAGCTGTCATTCTAATAAGAGAAGAAAATGCATAAAGAAATTTTGGAAGGAGTTGGAAGGAATATAGAGTTCCAATGAGAGAAGGAAGAGCTCCAGATTATATTATTAGCTAGCATAGATATGGTATCTACTGTCTGTCAGGAATTGTGCTAAAAGCTTTACAAATACTATATTCAATAATCACAAGAGCCCAGGGAGGTAAGTACCATTACAGATGAGAAAACTGATGCAGACAGAGCTTAAGTGACTTGGTTAGGGTCACAGAGGTAGGAAGTATCGAGGTTGCATTTGAACTTGTCTTCCTGACTCCAGTGAAATCTCATCTGTCAGAGCCCTAGTCCCTGGAGCTGAAGGAGAGAAAGCAAAGGGAGCAACAGCCTCAGGCTATCATCTCCAAATAAGCACATGGTCACATTACCATATATGAGAGTCCTCCATAGCTGGCAGAGAGTGGGCATAGAGAAGATATACTCCCCCTACCAGGACGTCTGAGGAAGAGCTTGAAGAGTCTGTGATGCTCAATAGTTGGGATGATACAGAGAGACCAAAACAGATACAGAAAGAGACAGAAAGATAGGGAGAGAGAGAGACAGAAAGCATTGCTGTTGTAGGATGAACATCTGTGAATGACTTTGATATTCTTGGCAATGCAATGATTCACGACAAGTATACTCTCAAGTCATTTAATCTTTGTTTGCCTCAGCTTATCACTCACTTTCCAGAGGTTACTGTGGGGATAAGGGAGAGGATCTGGAACTTACAGTCTTAAAAACAAATACAAGCCAATTGTTTTAAATATAACAGTGAAAATAAAAATATTAAATAAATTAAATAAGAAATATCTCTGAAAAAAGTGGAGGAAAGAAAAACAGAAGCAGGGAGAAATAGAGAGAAAGATACAGAGAGGCAGAGACAGACTCAGCCAGACCCAGCACTCTATTAGCTAGCTGCTTTACTTTCTTGCCTCTAGATGATATCAAAAGGAAAACAGATAAAGGAAATAAGAATAATCAACGGGAAACAGTAAAACCTACCCCTTTGCAGTTAGCACCTGACCTGAGCCTTAGAATAAGCTGGGGACATATGAGGGAAAAACTTTCATTACAACATATTCATTACAACAAACAATCCCGAGTGAGAGGAAGTGCATTTTCCAGATGTAGAAACAGATGCTCAGAAAGAGATAAAGAGACTTGCCCTGGATCACACAGCTAGTACATTTTGGAATTAGGGTTCATACTCCACAAGGTCATTGCTCTTTCCATTGCAATAAAACTCCTTTAACAAAAACTGATGCTCAAATGTTCTTTTCTAATTTTCACTGTAATAAAGGTAAGCTGTTACATGGATAGCATGTCCCAAAGGAACAAATGGGTCCATGATCCTTCAGGCTTAGGTAAGCCTTACTTTAGGCCTATCAGCAACAGGTCTTAAACATTTCAGCCCCAGGGGCCAAGTGTTCAAAGGAGCAAGTCAGCAAAGCGCTGGTACTCACTAGCTCCAAGGTACTGGGATGCAACCTTCAGAAAGCCCTTGAAAAGGAAACATGCAAGCATTAGACATAGACATTTCTATTGCAAATTTTCCTCACAAAACCCTTTGAATTGGGTAGGAAAAATCTATTGTCTCCAATTTCTAGATGAGGAAACTGAGGCTTGGGAGATGTCAAACTTACTTGCCTGGAGTCACACACAGCTAGGAAATATCTGAGACAAGACTCAAATCTAGAACCACTACAGGGAACAGTTTGATTGCACAAAGTAAAAATGATGAGCAGTATAGCAGCTCCAAAGAAGTGAGTTCCCACTCCACATAAGTCTCCTTTGTGTTCGCTATTTCCACTGATAACATGTATATTTGGGCAAGAGCATCCCCCAGGCTTATAAGGAAAATGTCTTTTTATTAATCTTTTTTATAACTATTTCATTAAATACCTTTTCTTTTAACTAAATATGGCCTCTGGCTAATTAACAGAAGTAACTACATCAGTGGGGATTCAGGAGTCACTCATGCATCCACTTTGAATAAATGCAGACCTATCTAATATCTTGATCTACATGAGGTAGTTTTTCTGGGAGATGCATGTATAAGTAGCAGTCTCCCAATGATCTTCACTCAAAAAGATATTTAGATTTTTGATTAATTCAATCAGATACAAATCAAGAACCCTTAATATAGGAGATGCTTTAGAGGCAATCTAGTCCAAATCCTTTATATTGATAGATAACACATCTTTTTTAAAAGCTTTTTTTATTTTTAAAACACACGAACAGATAATTTGTCAACATTGACCCTTGCATAGCGTTGTGTTTCAGATTCCCTTCTCCTTTCCCCCTAATCCAATATATGGATAACATTTATCTTTATTGGTGTCCCCAGCCCTTAACACAATACCTGGCATTGTGTGACCCTCAGAGTCAATGTTTAATGATCCTGGACAAGATCACACAGCTGGGACTTAGACCTGAGATCTCTAGAATCATCAAGAGGGTTCTAGATTTCAAATCAGAGAGCTTAGTTCTTCTCTAAGATTGCTCCTGTTTATGAATTACATGGTCTCATGATGTCCTTCCCTAGATTTGAATTCTCATAAACCTTGGGTCTTCTCTTCTCAGAGATGTTTGCTCTTTGAAGAAGTTAGACTTGATGAGGAAGATAACAAAATATATATAGATATAGATATAGATATTGCCAGTTTATAGAGGAAGAACCTAGAAGAAGTAGTGACTTCCTCGTGACCAAATAGCAAGGAAGTATTAGAGTTGGGATTTAAAACCCTGTCTCCTGGATATGGTATGATCCAGTAGAAAAACCATTGCCTCTGAAGCCAAAGGTCCTGTGTTCAAATATTGCCCTAGGATGTTTGTAACCTTATGATTTCATTTAATCTCAGATCATCTCTGAATGGGGGGAGCAGAGCATCCTGGGTGCCACCACAATGCATAGAATCATAATCATAATAGGTGATAGAACCCACTCCCCAAATTATCTACTTCTAAGCAAGGAGAAATAAGGACCTTTTGGAGGGGAATTGTATGTACCCTGCTGTGTGAATATGTGCAAGTCACTCACTCTCTCTGTGGCACTTTCAACTGGGAATGATAACGTTGCTTTACATCATGGGATTATTGGGGAGAATAAGCCACAAAATGATTACAAAGCAATCAGCCTCTGAAATGCACTGCAAAAGTAATTAAAATTAATGATGTGGACCGCTTGCAGGTGTGGCGCCAGGGCTGGGGGTTTTCACCAAGTCCTTTCAAGTGCTGGGTTTGTTTTATGACTCTGCCTCAATCTGTTGAATTGGATTATTTAAATGAAATACATTTAATAAGTTCCCCTGGGCCTCGGTTGAGATTTCTTTATGGTTATTTGACTTTTCTCTGTATTAGACTTAACACCTGGGTAATGCTAAGTGCCATAGTTACCCTGAATTACAGGAGACTAAATAAATATTTGAAAAAAAGTGGGAGTGCTCTTTTATTAAACTTGCTGCAAATGAAAAGACTGATTATTTCTGCCCTGACCCATATACCTTCTTGCTTAAGTGTGCCTGCCCAGCAGTGGATTGAGTGTTTATAATGTCAGACACTTTTTAACTGGACAGTTTCCAAATGTGGTCATTTCCATTTTCCTCTTCTTTAGTTTTCTGCACATTCCTTATTCTTTCATTTTAATCCAAATTTGTTAGTTTAGTTCCAATATAGAAGGATCCTAATGGACTGGATCAGTGGGGAGAAATACTCCTGCCTGCTTTCTGCCCCCCTTCAACCAAATAAAGATCTAAATGTACTCTTATCAGAACATAGCAACGATAATTGCAATGTAAACCTGGGCTTTTGGCAGAATGATGCAGGGACTAAATGAGAATTATTGGCAGAGTGGATGCCCTGAAAAGCCAGAGAGGAAGCCTAGATTTTGAAACATCTTAAAGAATGAGAAAATAGAAAGGAAAAGACAGAGGGAAGGAGAAACAAGCAAGAGTCCATCCAGATGGAAAAATTATAGGGAATGGCTATAAGGAAAGATTTAAGAATGGGGGTGGAGGCTGAGAAGCTGTTCAGGGAAACTGATGTTTGCCTGAGCCTATCAGAAGAGAGCCTACTTCAGGAAACTGTGAAAGGAAATCTCGGGGAATCAGAATGCTTTGGTTTATTGGAATGTTGCTTGGGTTCATGAAAGGCAAGGTGGTTAGTAGAAAAAAGCTCTGGATTTGGAGTAACAACATTATTCTAATGCAAGTTGGGTTATTGGCCATGTGATTTAACTCTAACATAAGGGGATTGGAGTAATTGATCCCTAAAGTCTCCTTTAATTTTACATCCTATGGTTCAAACTGATCTGAAAAAGACTTAGAGAGCCAAAAAGAAAATATATATATTTATATTTTGTTCCATCTCCTCCAAAAAAGAGAAGAAAAGTATTCTGACCTATAACAGAATTTTTAAAAAAGAGAGATGAGAAGAAAGTAGAGAAAACTTGGGGTGGGGTTAGGGAGAGATTTAATAAAAAGGTGTTTTGGAGTATTGAATAGGGAGTTGTTTTGCCTTTGAATGGTAATAGTGCTTTGAAATTTATTTTTAGTTTTCAACTTTTACTTTTATTATATTTTGATTGCCACTTTTTTCTCCCTCCCTCCTTCCCCTGACTCCTCCCCTAGATGGCAATCAGTCCGATATAGGTTATACATATACAATCATATTAAACATATTTCCACATTGATCATGCTGTGAAAGATGAATCAAAACAAAAAGGGAAAAGAACAAAACAAAAACAGAAGGAAAAATACAGAAAAAAGTGAAAATAGTGTGTTAGATCTGCATTCAAAGTTCATACTTCTTTTTCTGGATGTGGATAGCATTTTGTATTATGAATCTTTCAGAGTTGTCTTAGATCACTATATTGCTAAGAAAATCTATCAAAATTGATCATCATCCAAAGCTTCTGTTATTGTGTACAATGTTCTCTTGGTTTTGCTCACTTCACTTAGCAGCGGTTCATGTAAATCTTTGCTGAATTTTTTTGGAAATCGGTCTGCTCAGCATTCCTTATAGAACAATGGCATAGAATAGGAGACACATATAGAAGTTAAAGATTTACAAAGCACTTTACAGACATCATCTCAGTTGAATCAATTAATTAACAAGTATTTTAAGTGTCTACTAGGTACTAGGTAACAGATACTGTGAAAAGAAAAGGCAAAAATATTCCCTGCCTTCAAAGAGCTTATATTCAAAAGGAGAAGCTACCATTTACATGTGTAGAAATATATAACATCGATAAAAATAGAAATAAGGTAACCTTAGAGAAGAAAACACTAACAACTGGGGAAACCAAGAATAAACTCCTGTAGAAGGTGATAGTTGAGCTGAGTTGTAAAGGAAGCCATGGATTATAAGAGTTGGAAATGAAGAAGGACCTGAAAGACAACCAATGCAAAAGCATACAGGTGGGAGATGGAGCATCATGAGAGAGCAACTGTAAGTAGTCTTGTTTTGATAAACTATCCTGGGTAGAAAAAATTAGTGTGTCCTCACAAAGATCCCTATTAGGTAAAAGCTCTGTCTTATTGCCACTTTACAAATGAGCAAGCTGAGGCTCAGAGACATCAAGTAAGTTTTCTGTCATCACAAATCTAGTGCATAAATATCACAAAAAGGAGCCATAACATCATCTTATCCATGACACCAAAAAGGAACCAATGTAATAGATTAAGATGTCATCAAGGAAGCCAAAATGAACCCCAAGACTGGGGCTGAAAGACGGAGCATGCTGGTCTAAACGTGACTGAGGCCATTAAGCACCAGATTTGCATGGTATCATTTAGGTAATGAAACTACCTGCCTATTATTTACCTACCGGGATTGAATCTGTACTCCTAAGATTTCTTACCTTGTAAAAAGTTTTCATTTGTTCATTCATAAGAATTTATTAAGTGCCAACTATATGCAAAGAAATGGATAATTCTTGTACCCTAAAAGAACTAGCTGACTGTTAATTTGAAGACAACATAGAAGTCTTGGATAGAAATAAAGGAGAAAATCACAGCCCTAATGTTTTCTCTGATGGAAGAAGAAGGTTGTGGAAAGGTTGTATCTAACCCTGTGATGGTATTTGTCATATTCATTCACTAAATAACGAAAATGAGAATTAAAAAAAAAAACAATCTCCCTTTCATTAAATAGCCATTGACCATGTGAAATTTCTATGATGTCATAAAACCAATTCAGAATATGAAGTCAGAGGCTCTGATTTCAAATTTTATCACTAAGCCATGTTCTCTTTCCATTGGCCCGTACCCATCCTTGCCTTCCCCTGTCTCAAAACTTAAATATCACTGATGTCTTATTCTCAAGCCTTATTGTAATTGAAAGTAATGACCTCATGCAGCCAGTGACTAGCTATGAAGCATTAGGCTAATGCTTTAATCTCCCCGCAACCTATTTTCTTCTATCTTCCACTGGGAATTCCAGGTTCCTACCTCTGATTACTAGATCTCTGATTGGTGAGCATTTACCATAAGTTACCCCAAACCAGACCTACCTCTGCACTTGTCAACCATCTTCATGCTGTGTCTCTACTAAGCATCCTCTTCCTACTGGAACTCTGGAAACAGTAACCAAATCAACAAAACCGTATCACTCTTTTCTGGCCACTTATCCCTCATGTGTACTGTCTTCTGCTATTGAAATGTAAGCTCCCTGAGATCAGAGATTTGTGACGTGATTGTGTAGATAGTTCCGGGATTTAGCACAGTCCCTGGGCACAGAATGGCATCCTAGGAAATAATTTCCCATTGCATTCCATTGGAAAGGAAGAGAAAAGACTAAATGATTACCAAGGATCCTTCTAACTCTGAGAATCCTGTAACTTTATCATTAATATGGATACCTGATGATCAAATGGTTTATGAAATTAAATAAACAAACAACCCAGAGCATATATGTGGATGAGTATATTTATATAGCTATACAGATATATACAAGTATATATATACATATATGTGTATGCATATATACATATATATCTCTACATGAAAACAAACAAACATATATAAGCAGGTACATATGTTTACATATATACATATATGTATATATGTGTGTGTGTGTTTGTGTGTGTCTGTATGATTTATATAGTACTTTAAGAGTTGAGGGGAATTTCAGAGATATATCATTTTATCTTTGCAACAACCTTGGGGAATAGGGTTACTATTATTATCAAAGTTCAGTGTTCCTTCCATTGCACCTCAGTCTAGATAAGGTAAATAAGTGACATAGGATATATGGCACCAGACAGTAAAGGGAAAATTTGGGTTTAATCCAGCGTCTGACATTCATTCATTAGCTTTGTGACCCTGAGTAAGTCATTCAAATTCTGTGTGCCTCAGTTTCTTCAGAAGTAAAATGGGGATAACAGTAATACCTGCCTCTCAAAGTTATCCTGAGGATCAAATGAGAGAATAATTTCAAGCACTTGGCACAGTGCCTGGCATATAGTAAGCATATAAAATGCTAAATATTATTAACTATAAAATGGAGATGATAATGGCAGCCACCTCACTGAGTTATAACAATCAGATGAGATAATGTATGGAAGATATTTCACAAACCATGAAGAGCTATACAAAGGATAGCTATTTTTATGATTCTCACATATTGTTAAAGGCCATACTGGAAATGTAAGCTTGATTGTTGTGTGCCCTCAGACTTTTGAAATCCTTCAACCTAAATAATTAGACTCCTGAGACTAAGACCACTAGACCTATGTGGTCTAACCCAGACCTGAATGAGAATCCTTTCTGCCGTGTGGTCTCCAGCCTTTGCTTGGAGATCTCCAGTTTAGGTTAACCTGATCTCCCAAGGCAGCCCATTCTGCTTTTGAATACTTCTCAATTGTTAGCAAGTTTTTCTTGACATCAGGCATGATGAAATCAGCTTTGTACTTTTCCTTGCAACCCACACCTTCTTTTTCCTCCCTCAAGATATTACCATACAGACCCCAAAGGCAGAGTCTGTGCCTGTTTCCAAGAAACCCAGAAGCATCCTTCACTTTCCTTTGTTTCAACTCTTCTATTTTTATTTTTGAATGCTGTTCTCCTTCTAAAAGCATCAATACATCAATATGTATCTTTATTTTCTTAAGCAATCATTCTCTCTGCACAAATAGACATACTAATGAAAGCATCCTTTTGTCTGAAAAGTAAAGAGTAGCTTTTGAAAGGACACATTGACAATATCCAGCCTGATTGCCTTTGTCAACAAGGTTCCTGAACATCCCGTGGATCTCGTGGAGCAAATGGTATCTTTGCCAATGGACCCTGCCTGAGGTTACTTCTATGGCCTTCTGGATTGGACACGGGTGGGGGTGGGGGGCACTGGATGACTTCTAAGCAAGTAGAGCCTTCTCACAAGACTCATTCCAAGGTCTCTTGCCCAGTGTCTCAGTGACTCCATATTTTCTTTATAAAATATCAACTTCTTCCTTTGTTATTTCAAGCCCTTTATAATCTTGTGCCAATCTTCCTTTCTGAGTTCTCTGTACATTACTCCCCCTCACACATTCTCCATTCCAAACAATCTGGTCTTTCTATTCTCATTACACAACATCGCGTCTCCTAGCTCGGTGCCTTTGGACAATTTGTTTTCATACCTTGAATGCTTTCTGAGTCCTGAGCTTCCTTCAAAGTACAATTCAAGTACCATCTCCTACAAGAAATCTTTCCACATGTACCTAGATTTCCTATGCCCTTTAGGTAAGTTACTTTGTGTTTATGTTACTATTTACTTTTGCATTTATTTTCCCTTTTCCCCAATAGACTGCAAATTCCTTGAGGCAGAGATTATTTTGTTTTTGCCTTTATAACTGGTATAATATGGCAGCTGGGGGTGGGGGATAAAAGTATTGGGCCTAAAGTCAGTTAATCTCATTTTGGAGTTCAAATCTGGCCTCAGACACATACTAGCTAGATGATCCTGAGCAAGTCACTTAATCCTATTTGTCTCATATTCCTCATCTGTAAAATGAGATGGAAAAGGAAATGGCAAACCTCCAGTGTCTTTGCCAAGAAAATCCCAAATGGGATCAGGGAGAATTAGACAACACTGGAAAATGACTGAACTGTTTAGATCATAATAGGCACTTAATAAATGCTTAGGAAATAAATCTAAGGACATCTGAGTCTTCCCATCCATTCTACTGATGAGTGCTTTGTAATTCCAAGCTTTCCATCCCTCTCAGTCTAAATTGCGGGGTACATATTCTTCAATTATACCATGAGTTGCTTCAGGGGAAAAGGAAGGCTGTCTCCATGTTTTATATCGCCATGTTTAGCACATAGTAAGGGCTTTCTATAAACCTTTTCTCTCATGTATTCATTAATGAATTGAATTGGTCATTGACCATTCAGTTATTGATGAAATGTGAGCCCAAGACTCTTTGAAAGTCAGTAAATGTGCCAAGGAGAGCAAGAAATGATACTGAAGGGAAGATAAGAGTTGAAATAACCTTAGCACCAGGCGCACAATCAGAGCAAACCAACATTTTTATTTTTTTCAGCATTCTTTTTATTAAAGCTTTTTATTTTTCAAAACATATGCATAGACAATTAAACATTAGCCCTTGCAAAACCCTGTGTTCCAATTTTCCCCTCTTCCCCCACGCTATCCCCTAGATGGCAAGTAGTCCAATATATGTTAAACATGGTAGAATTATATGTTAAACCAATATATACATACATATTTATACAGTTATCATGCTGCACAAGAAAAAAAGAGAAGCAAAATAAAATGCAAGCAAACAACAACAAAAAGAGTGAAAATGCTATGCAAACCAACATTTTTAGGGTAATCATAGAGCCTTGCTTGAAGACACCCAGGATGGAAGAATAAAACACTTCTCAAAAGAGCCCATTCTGTTTCTGGATAGAAATTGTTTGGAAATTGTTATTGACTTCAATCCTAAATTTTCCTCTTAATTTCCATTGGGATGTTGTTTGTATTGCCTGCTATTTCCCACATTGGACCGTAAGCTTCCTCAGAACACAGGGACATGTTTTTTGTTTATTTTCTTTATATCCCCTGCCATTAGGATAATGCAAGCAATTAATAAAAATTTGTTGACTGACATACTCCAACTTTCTAGACAGTTTCTCAACCTGGAGTAACTAAAAATGTGTTTTTGTTATCTTAATAACTGTATTTCAATACAATTCATTTCCTTTATTTAAGAATTTAAGCATTTAAGAACATTAAGGGCTGTTTGGGGCTTTACTAGACTGCCAAAGGCAACCATGACACAAAAGAAAGACTCAAAATCTCTACCTCTAATATGAAGAAGTCACAGATACAAGAGTGCTGGGATTTGAGTCATTCAAAGGTTGGATGAACATCACCAATCTTCAACGTGCTACCTGCATAATCTTAGATGTTCTGTGCAATCTCTCTGGACCCAATGTCCTCGTCAGCAAATGATAGGATTAATTTTGATCATTCCTAAAGTTGCTTTCAGAACTTGATTTTATGATCTTGGCACAATCATTAGCAGTGATTTCTCTGAATGCAGAGAATACTACATATAAATGCTTCCCTTTAGGTAATAAGTTCATTCCCTATTGCTTCTTCTCAGTAGAAATCAATTTATTCCTACTTCCTATAAGTATCTCTTAATAAGCCACTGTGAAATGATACTTCTTGACCTTCACCACTTATAGGGAATTTTATGAAACAGAACCTCAAGCAATCCTAAAATAATTAAGTTTTGCTGTTTAAGACATTCTCTGAAAAGAGATACTGGGTCATTTAGATTGTAAACTCCTGGAGGACAGAGACTATGTTTCTTTTTATTAGCTGTATCTCCAATCCTTGATACATACACTTTTAAAAAATAATATATTTTTATTTACAAAATACATACAGAGTTTTCAACATTCATCCTTGCAAAACCTTATGTTCCAAATTTTTCTCCCTCCCTTCTTCACATCATCTTCCTCTCCTATACATCAGGCAATCCAATATAGGTTAAAAGTGCAATTCTACATATGTCTCCATATTTATTATGCTGCACAAGAAAAATCAGAATAAAAAACATGAAAAAGAAAGAAAAAACCTAAGCAAACAACAACAATAAAGGTAAAAATACTATGTTGTGATCCATACTCAGTCCCCACAGCCTTCTCTCTGGGTTCAGATGGCTTTCTCCATCACAAGTATGTTGGAACTGGCCTGAATCACCTCCCTGTTGAAAAGAGCCATGTCCATCAGAATTGACCATTATATAATCTTGTTGCCCTGTACAATGATCTCCTGGTTCTGCTCACTTCACTTAGCATCAGTTCATGTAAGTCCCCCCAGGCCTCTCTAATTCTTTCTTACAGAACAATAATATCCCATAACATTTGTGTACCATAACTTATTCAGCCATTCTCCAACTGATGGACATCCATTTAGTTTCCAGTTCCTTGTCACTATAAAAAGGGCTGCCACAAACATTTTTTCATAGACACAAACATGTAATAGCTGTTACTTGGATTGGACTATATGATATCCATTTTCAAATTGACTACTGATTTGCCTTGCTTTTGTCTTGATCACATTGTAGGGCCTACAGTTCTGTTACTTCATTGAATGATGATTTCATTAAGGTAAGATTGCTATCCCTCACAAATTCCTAAGCTGAGAGTGATGATATTCTTCCAAAACTTGAGAGAGGAAAAAATATGAGAAAATTGCTCTGATAGATCGAAATGGCATCTGCAAAGTAATAGTAATAAACTCAGTTTAATATTGTTTCCTTAAATGCCAGGTTCCAATGATTAGTCAATAACAACTCTGCAGTAAATATCACAACTAAAGCCTTTGTTTCCCTTTATTTTGTGGTTGAATCCACTTCTTATTTAAAGATTTTACATCAGAAAGTGTTTATTCATCATACATTCACCCTTACTTTCCATGTTATGTAGAAAATAAGTTGAGAAGGTTCCTATAAGCTGGCAATATGGGGCAATGTAAAGTCCAGACTAGCTCTCTGGAGGATCTCGGGACCAGCCCGAACCAGACACTGTCAATAGGGTTCCTTTTACTGGATTAAAGGGTCTTATACTTCGCCCAGAGTTCCCCACCATCTGTGACCCTCTACAGGCAATAGGAGAAATGACACTGAAATGGATATCAGAAGGTGTGAGTGCAAATCCTAACCCGGCTGCGTGACCTGGAAAAAATAACTTGGCATCTCTGATCCTAGTTTTCTCATCTTTAAAATAAAATAATAGTAATAAAAACTGGGCTTTAGTTTCCTTCCCTGAAAAAACAAGAGTTGATCTACCTGACTTCTGAGGTCTGTTCCATCTCTAAATCTAAATTCTACATATACCTTTCTTTACTCTTATTTGTGTCTTTTTCTAAATAAGAATTTTTGAATTTCCAATTCTGACAAAATTAGTAGCTAATTAATCTCACAGAATTTGAAATACAGGATTAAATTTTTTGTGTTGGATAGTGACACCTACTGGCAAAATGTCTTCAAGGATCTCACAGCTTATTGGGAGAGACAACATACAAACAACTACACACAAATGAGATAAGAATCATAGACAATCTTCAATCTCTATTGGCACAAAGGGACAGGTTTCTTATAACAAAGCAAAAAAGAATCAGAGAATTACACATGCATTTTAGAGATATGAAAATTTGAGAAAAAAATTCAATAAGCTGGAAACTGAAATAAGATCACACACCTGACAAATAACGCTACAATCTGGTTCTTTGAAGACTAATAACATTTATAGACTTTTAGCCAATCTGATTAAAATGAGGGCACAAATGAGTAAAGTGAAACCACAACAAAGCTGGAAGAAATAAAAAGAATAGTCAGAATTTATAATACTCAGTTTATATGCCACAAAACTAAGAACACCAAAGAAACAGAGAATTACCTGCAAAAATATAGAAATTCTCAAACTATTAGAAGAATAAGTGGATATCTTACTTAACCCACTAATAAAAAGGGAAATAAAATCACTTTAAAAGTAACTACCCAAAAAACCTCTTGGTCTTGATGAAGTCTTTAAATAACAATTGATATTCATATATTACATATTATTATTTAAAATTTAAAAAGAAATTCTGATTTATTTTTATTAAATGCATATTATACTAATACCTAAACTAGGTAAGAATAAAATAAAGAAGGCAAAATATAGATAAACATCATTAATAAATATTGATTTTTAAAATTTATTTTTTTCTTTTTTTATTAAAGCTTTTTATTTAAAAAAACATATGCATAGATAATTTTCAGTATTCATCCTTGCAAAATCTTGTGTTCCAAAATATTTTCCCTTCACCTTCACCTCTTCCTCTAGACAGCAAGTAATCCAATATATGTTAAACATGAGCATTTCTTCTATACCTATTTCCACAATCACCATGCTGCACAAGAAAAATCAAATCAGAGAGAGAGAGAGAGAGAGAGAAAGAGAGAGAGAGAGAGAGAATAAAATGCAAGCAAACAACAATAAAAAAGTGAAAATACTATATTGTGATACACACTGAGTCTCCACAGTCCTCTCTCTGGGTGCAGATGGCTTTCTTTATCATAAGAATAGATAAGAAAAAATAATAGAAAAGAAAGGAAGGGCAATTGGCATTTATAGAGCACCTACTATTTGCCAGATATTTTAAGTGCTTTACAAATGATTATTTCATTTAATTCACACAGCAACCAGGTGAAGTAGGTGCTACTTTCCATTTTATGGTTGAGGAAATTGAGGCAAGCAGATATTAATTGACTTGTCACATAGCTATTTAGTTTCTGAAACTGGATTTAAATTCAAATCTCCCTGACATTAGATTCAGCATTCTCTCCACTATGCCCCCTAGCAGCGAATAGCAGAATTATGCATAGACAATGTATTATTAGATAGAAGAAACAATTACAGAAGATAAAATAGTTAGATTTAATTATATGAAGATGAAAAGCTTCTGCCCAGATAAAGTTAATGCATCTAGAAAGATGGAAGTAGTCCAATGTGGGGGAAGGGTGCAGATCTTCATATTAAATAACCCTGATAAGGTTTTTGTATTCAAGATATAATAATAATTTGGAAATTATATATATATATGTTATATAATATATGCCTGGGTACTTTCAAATATATGTATATACAACACATATATAATTGAGAAATTATATGTAATATATATGTGCATGCATATAATTTAATCATTTCTAAATCTTTGAAGTGTGTGTATACCCACATATATTCATATACACATGATATATATGCATGCATGTATGTATGTATGTATGTAAACTAATGACCATTCCTTAATACATAAGTGGTCAAAGGATATGAACAAACAGTTTTTATATATTTCAAAATATTTATAGAAGTGCTTTTTGTAATAGCAAAGAATTATAAACAAAGTACAAGCCCATCATTTGGGGAATGACTAAACATATCGTAATGGAATACTCTTGAAGTGCAAGAAATGACATATGATGAATTCAGAAAATCATAGGAAGATCTACATGAATTGATGCAAAATGAAGTAAGTAAAGCAAAAAAAATCACACAATATGCAACAATGTAAATGGAAAAAATAGCCAAAAAAATCATCAAAAAATTTAAATGAATGTAGCAAAATATTCAAAGATCAAAATTACAGGATTCAAATGAAGAGACATGAGAAGGTACCCCTAACTTGCTTTCATGGAGATGAAAGATCTCCTGGTCTGCAATTCATGTGCACATTGCACATGTTTTTAGACATGTTTTTTGTCCTAAAAATACCATTTGCTATATAGTTTTTGGGAGGGCTGGGGTGAAGGGAAATTGGGGGAAATCATGATGAATTAAAAACAAAAGACATCAGTAAAAACTTATTTACAAAAAAAAAAAAGAAGAAGAAGAAGAAAGGGAAGGAAGAGTTCCAAACACAAAGAAAGAGTTGTTAGGAAGTTCAGAAAGAGGGGCGGAGCCAAGATGGCGAACTACAGACAGCATTCTCTGTAAGCTCTTGAGACCTTCCCTCAAACACAGACAAACGGAGCCTCTGAACTGGTTCTGGAGTGAGGGCATCACCAAACACTTGGACTACAACGCACTTCTATCAACATTCTACTTTGAAAGAACTTCTGAGGTCAGTTTTAGACGGGCAGGGGATCAAACAGCTCCCAGCGCTCAGACGCCAGGGCGCAGCCGAGGGGCAAGTCCGGGGCTGGGACGGACCAGAGGATTTCAGGCTGCCAGGAAGTCCCTGGGAGACCCTTGGGCCACTTTGCTCTGCTTGCGGGCAGGTGCTTTGGCAGGTCTACCTTTGGTAAAGGGTGGATTGAGAGGAACTGAAAGGGTGGTCCTAGTGCGGATCTAGCCACATCAGCCCCAGACCGGAAGTCAACTCGGCAAACTGCCCCAGGGCAAATTGAAATCCCGCCTGCTGCTGCTACCACTGTTGCCTCTGCTGCTGCTGGGGCTGCAGAATTCCCTCCTGTTAACTGATACCTCAGCTAAACATAATGAGCAAGAAGAAGAGAGCTCTCACCATAGACAGCTTTTATGGAGAGAAACTAGAGCAGTCCCCAGATCCTGAGATTCTGAAAACAATCCCAGATAAAGCCACAAAGGTGGACTTAAGCTGGTCTCCCTTTCAGAAGGCTTACCTGGAAGATTGCATAAAGAATCTCAAAAGGAAGTTCAGAAAGAGACACCAAAATTTTTGTAAACAAAAGTCATTTTTATGTGCTGGGTTGTAAGAATACTCTTACCTTAATAAGTGAAGAATTCATAAAATGGCCAATACAAAGTAAGAAAATCTGTGTATTTCTTGAGATCAATGGAAAAGAATTCAGAAATGAGGTATAGCATCTTGCACAAAGATATCTTAAATTCTTCCTATGTTAAGGAGAAAGGAGCTTGAGTTCAGGGTCTGCTTCCTAAAGCAGCCATATGCCTCTTGGGCAAGCCACCATATCTCTTTGACACTGGGTATCCCCTTCTATAAAATGAGGGCAATAATATTTTCACAACCTAATTCAGGGCTACAATGAGCTTCAAATGTATTTAAATAGTAGGGATGCCTTAAAGTGATCTCTAAAGGTCAGTCCTCAGTCTTACTGTGAACATTATAAAAACCAGCATAGATTTATATGAAACTCCTCTCAATATGTGCTCATTGGAAAATAACTTCTGATCCACCACACTATTGGAGAAATTGAACCACAGAAATCAAAGCATATCTGCATCCAGACAACTGAATTCCCTAAACCTATTTTCTTTATTATCCCCTACTTTTCTCTCTTTTTTTCTGATGTTTCTGTTGAATTAAATGTAAGTCCACACCAAACTATGCATGTAGGTGTTTAAATGTGTGTTCTGCCCTCCTTTGGTCAGTTCAGATGAAGATGATTTTCAAGTAATACCCATTCCTCTACCCTTTCCTTGTTTATGTATTTCTACCTGTACCTCCAATTAGGTGAAATAGCAATTCAAATAAAACTCTCCTTTCTTTTCTTCATTTAAGATTATCAAAGCATCCCCCAAATCTCCATATTTTATATGACTCCCTCTATGATTCCTGACGACAAGTTAGGTCTTAAAATAAACTTATATCATCTAATTCCCTTCCATTCCCATTACAGGAAAAACACTTCATTCTTACTCAATTTTTCTAATTTCTCATTTGTATTTACCTTTTTATCTTGCCTTTTATTCCTATTTGTATTTCATGTAGCTCCAATATTTTCTTTTTTATTATTATTTTTATTATTTTATTAAAGGTTTTTATTTGCAAAAACATATGCATGGGTAATTTTTCATCATTGACCCTTGCAAAGCTTTCTGTTATAAATTTTCCCCTCTTTCCCTCCACCCCCTCCCCTAGAAGGCAGGAAGTTTAATACATGTTAATTATGTTAAAATACTTGACAAATCAAATATGTGTATACATATTTATACAATTATCTTGCAGTACAAGAAAAATTGGATCTAAAAGGAAAAAAAAAAACCTGAGAAGGAAAACATAATGCAAGCAAACATCAATAGAAAGTGTGAAAATACTATGTTGTATTCCACACTCAGATCCCACAGACCTTCCCTGGGTGCTTTCTTCATCACTGAATAACTGAAACTGGTTTGAAACATGGTTGAAGAGATCCATGTCCATCAGAACTGATCATCATATAGTCTTGTTGTTGCCATGTATATTGATCTTCTGGTTCTGCTCATTTCACTAGCTCCAATATTTTCATCAAGAAATCATCAAAGGTCCATTTTCTCCCATTGGATCTTATTAAGATGTTTTTCCATTGAAATTTATTCTTGGTTTTAAGTTTGTATCTTTTGACTTTGGGAAGACTATATTCCATTCTCTCTACTCTTTTATTGTAGTAACTGCTAAATCTTGTTTGATCCTGATGTTGGGAGGTTCCTTGATGCTTGAATTGGCTACTTTCAATGTTTGTTTTTTTTTTCTTTTATGTGAAATTTCTAGATTTAAGCTATGATGTTTCTGGGAGATTTCATTTT
The DNA here is from genome assembly GCA_023553655.1 of Myrmecobius fasciatus. NCBI lineage: Eukaryota > Metazoa > Chordata > Mammalia > Dasyuromorphia > Myrmecobiidae > Myrmecobius > Myrmecobius fasciatus. Next base: position 58,114 of record JAJPUD010008856.1, on the reverse strand, counting down.
ATTTGTTTGATTTTTAGGAAGTGACTAAGAGGTTTTCTCTATGTTCACTTTGCCTTCGGGTTCTAAGAGATCTGGGGCGTTTTGTGTTACCATTTCTTGAAATATGATCTCTAAGCATTTTTGCCATGATTATCAGGTACAACAATTTCTATTTTTTTTTTAATTTTCTCTCTCTGATCTGTTTTCCCCCAGGTAAGTTCTTTATATTAGATACTTCATATTTTTTTTGGTTTTCCCCCAAGTTTTTTACTTTGTTTGGAATTGTTTATTGTCCCATGGGATCACCAACTTCTGTTTGATTCATTTTCGCTTTCAATGTGTTTGTCATTTATTTTTTATTTATACCTCATGTGCTAAGTATAAGTAGTTCATCCCTTTTTCCAAGCCTCTTCTTCCTAGCTTTCTTTCCTCTAGCTTTCTCATTTCATTTATATGATCATAAAAACAAACAAACAAAAACTCTTGCTTCAGTTCTTCCAAGAATTATCATTAATCTTGTGGAGAAACTATTTTTTCTTTGAAGCACTACTTAATAGGTGTGTTGGAGTTATTCTCCTCTTATGAGTTTGTGTCGAGCATCTCTGCTGCTATTATTGTAGCCCTTTATCTTTTTTCTTATCTATTCTTCCTTTATTCTGGGAAACCTGCTGTTGATGGCATTGAACTAAGAGCTCTGAGATCTCAATATGAACACACATCTCCTTCTTTTCCCTTTTTTTTTCTAAGTGAAGGACTGTGTCAAGAATATGCTCCAATCAAACCTGCATTTAGGTCGCTAGGCGATGAGTGAAAAAAAAAAAAATTGGAGTGTCTAGCTTGAGGAGATAGGACTTGGAAGGAGAAAGAGAAAATTGTAACTGTTTTCAAGTATTTGAAGGGTTCCTACATAGAAGAATTAGAAATGTTTTACTTGGCCTCAGGATACTGAATTAGTAATAAGAAGTGGAAGTTACAAAGGAGGCAAATTTAGTTTTAATATAAACATCAATCCCCTACCCTTCTCCCTTATGGAAGACTAGAATAACTAAGTGGTGCATGGAGAGAGTATGAGTCCTGGAGTTGGATATGACTGAAAATGACTGGACAATAATACACCTACTATGTGTACAAATATCTCATTTCACACACACATATGTATATACATATATATATATATATATATATATACACACATACACAAATATTCATGCATATTGTATGTTTGTGTAATGCAATACACATATCCATATGCATATACATTTGTATATACACATAAGTAAATATCACTCAGGATAAAGTTTTCATTCATTGTTCACTCATTCAAACACGTTTAATTCTTTGTGACCCATTTGAGGTTTTCTTGGCAAAGATAGTGGAGTTGTTTGTCATTTCCTTCTCCAGCTTATTTTGCAGATGAGAAAGCTAGGGTGAAGAGAAGACAAAGAAAGGGTGAAGTGACTTGACCAGGGTTACAATCTAATAAGAGTGGGAGACCAGATTTGAATTCAGTCCTTACTGCCTCCAGGCACAGTGCTCTCTATTCACTATGTCACATAGCTTCCCCCAAAAGATCTAATAAAAGAATTCAAATCCTCCCTAACATTTATTGATAAAAGTCATTCTGGAAGTGTCACAATTTTAAAAATATAAAGGTAACCAAAGTATTAAAAAATAAAAAAGCTCAAAAATGGTATTCTCTCTTCACCTCTCCTTCTCTCCCTCCATTCCTCCTCCTTTCTTCTTCTCCTTCCTCTTCTTTTTCTTCTCTCTCTCTTTATCTCTGTGTCTTTGTCTCACTGTCTCTTTCTATATAGGTCTCTGTGTATGTCTCTCTATCTCTCTCAGACACATACATACATACACACACACACACACACACACACGAAGTTGACCATAAACATATTAGCTGTTACCGATTCATATTCCATATTCCTTATCTCTATCTGAATCTTTATAAGAGAGAGCTATATGTATTTCAATGGCATTCCTTAATGAAAATACAAAAAGGAAATTGGTAGGTTTTTACTGATAATTTTCAATGTTATAAAACATCATCATAGTGTAAAGAACATAAAATCCTATTGTACCTATTGCATATTTTTCCACTGCAAATAACAAATCAACAGGGAATGATGAAGGGGGCAAAATGTAGCCTCTATTAGAAATGTCATCCACACATGTTAGATTTGTCTAAGATTTACAACAGATGTGACCACAGGAGGGACAACTTTGCTCAATAAAGCAGCTAGGACTAAAATGAAAACAGATACAAAATAGGAACTAAAGATGGGTCACAAACAGGAGGCACTTAAATATTTGCAGGATTGAGTTCAATTAATTCAATTTCTTTAAATACGCTTTTCTACAAGCCTTGAGAATATTGAAGGATTTGGGACAAAGGCATAACTTGATCAGATTTGTGACTGGATCACATTTGGGCAACTCTACAGCAAATTCAGTTATTCCAAGTATTTAAAAAGACCAACTTTTTAAAAACAATGTTCTTTTGGGGATGCCCTATTGCATTTGTGAATCAAGGAATATTAGAGTATCAGAGACCTCAAAATTGCTTGTGATCCAAGAAAGATAGAGGGTGGGCATATGTCAGCAGAAATGTATTGTCAATGATGACTTCTAAACTGAAAATGTCATAAAAGGTATCATCATCGATATGTACAAGATGAATGAAAAAGGAGGTAGGTGAGTCATATAATAAGAGCAGATAAAATTCTGAGTATTGTTTTAAGAACCATGTACTAGTTTATAAAACAAACAACAACAATGATGTAGAAAAGCTTTTATGACATGCTGGAAATTTGAAGAAAGAAATAGACAAGAATCATACAGGATATAAGAAAGTGGAATATGTTCTGATTCTTCCTGATAGAAAAATTATCCCCATTACATATTATTAAGAACATACATCTATTGATATATTAAGTTTGATAAAAAAAACCTCACCAATTCAGACTAATTAAAATGATGGCTTGTCTGAATTAGGAAGAACTACTAATAATATACATCATATATATATATATATATATATACACATATATGTACATAATAAATGTGGGTTAATTTCTTTATTTTAAGAATCCACTTAAATGTTAAAGCTCTAAACTCAGAGATTAATTATGCACCATAAGATTTCTACAAATGGCTTCCTAAAGCATGCCCCCTTTTGTTTCCCACCATGCTCAACCATTATATGGTCACATCATTCTTCCTTAAACACATATCATGCCATTGCTCAAAATTATTTAATAATCCATGCTTTGTAGAAAGGCACATTTAGAGAAATTAATTAAACTCAAATCTGCAAATATTTAAGTGTCTTCCATGTGCAAATCACCGTGCTTAGTGAGATGCAAAAATGTAATAAGATATAATCCTGTTTTCATGAAACATGAAGCTGGTAAGGGAATGTGACAAAATATAACAATAGTGACAAAAATGGAAATGATCATTAAGACAGATATAAACAATTGTAATGTGATGTTTGAGCACTGAGCACAATGCTGACATCTAGTAGGCATATAATAAATGTTTGTTGATTGACTGAGGAAGGAAAAACATTTTAGGCTGGGAATTATCTAGGAAGACTTCATGGAGTAAGTGATATTTGCCTGGGCTTTTTATAGGATAATTAGTATTTCCTCTATTAGAGATAAGTTAAAGACTTTAGAGGCATAAAGAAATGCCTGAGCAAAGTCACAAGAGTGGCAAAATAAGTAACAACTTTAACAAAAATCTAAGAAGAGCTCTTAGTCAAGTAGTCATTAGGAAATATAAGTAGAAATCACATCGGCTCATATTTCTATCACAAGACCACTATTCTGCCCATACACAAGGGACCAGGGTATGGAATATAGAACCCGGATAAGTCAGGATCTTGACACAAGACCTTAGAAGAGCAGAGTAGTTCCACTATCAATCTGACCCCAGAGAAGGCACTCAGGATCTCAAATTCAGTCCTTCCAGGCATAGAGAAGGTAACAGTCTGTTTTGTCTCAGACCTGGGCCCAGAAGAGAGGTAAGAACACAAATTCTGAACCTCATTTCATTTAGTTAGCTCAAAGGTCCAGCAAGAATGTACTGAAGACTGACCTGGGGCAATCCTGTAGCTTTATTGTCTGAACTCCAAACAGGTTCAAGAGCCTAGGAAAGCTGATTCAGGAGGGTAGTGACAAGATCCATAACATGGATTATCTCTGAAACTTTAAATCATAAAACATCTCCTGTGTGACATCTGCTTTGATACAAAGACCCAATTATTTCATTCACCCCAAATTGATTGAGAACTTACTTGCACTAAGTTTATACATTTGACTAAGTGGTTAGTTTAAATGAGTGGTCTGAGTCTTTTTTATTTACATTAATTGGATTAGAGATAACAGTTCCAATCCTTATAAATGAGAGTTTTCTCTCCCAACAAAATATGGCTCTTTAAGAGCAGGACTTGTTTCCTTATTGTATGTCCAGCACCTAGCTCATCTGAAATGTTTGCTAATTACTCAATTTATATACCCATCCAATGTCTGCTGCCTTTCACCCCAATTGGACTTTATTTAAATATTAGTAAGTTCTCTGAGATCAAGGATTGTGACTTTTTTCACTTCCAAAAATGTGTCCAGCACACAGTAGGCATTTTATAAATTTCATATTTAATTGAATTCAATTTGGTAGAAATTTGAACAAGCAAGCCTCCATTTTGATAATTATAACAATGAGGAAATAGCCTTCTCTTTAAAGAATGCCCCCCAGCCAACCATGGGATATATCAGTAGACTAAAAGTAAGGGATACATGTTACTTGAAGCAATCTTTTGTTCCAACTCTCCTTGGTATTAACCATTTTCTTCCCAGTTCAGTCACTTTGGGTTCCTATATTTACTACCTGGTACTACTTTAATATCAGATTTATTTTGCCACCTATGCATTTCTCCTCCTGTATCACATGTATCCTCTTGGAACTCTTGGCTCCTTCCTCTACAGTGCCTCCCAAAACCAACTTCAACTGTAATATAATGCAGGGAAATAGCCTTTCATTTTCCTCTGCCTGGCTATTTCTCCCCTCTTTTAATCAGCACTACAGACAGTCCTTCCAAGAAGCCAGCTTTATGTTCTGAAGCCCCTGTAAGTTGAGCTAGATGGAGAAGTAGAAGCTCCATCCTACTATGGACTGTATTTGTTTTCAAGTCTTTGGAGGGAGCTCAGTAATCACAAATATTGATTTCAGTGAATGAAAGGGTCAGGCCAGTTTCTTGGCAAGAAATTACAAGGTTATATTAGAACCTGGACTTTAAGAACTAGGTCTAGAGAAAGCATGAAGCTCTGAATCATTTATAACGTTCTGAGCCTGCCAGAGGAAAGAAAATTCTCATCTCACATTTAATTTTTATTTTTATTTCTGTTGTCATCATTTTCAAAGCTTTATTTACTCCTTTTCCTTTAAGCAGCCTTGTCAAGCTTAACATTAAGTGAAAATAGTTTTTGATCCACATAACACAGAGAGAGACACAGACATCCTCCCCAGGAGATAATGTTCTCAAGAAGAGAGAGGTGGAGAATCGATTCATGGTGAAAATAAATTGGTTTCTTACTGTATATAGCCTTTGTTTAGCCTATGCCTCTGAAGGCTTGTCTTTGCTTAACATGTATTTGATGATACTTTGTCTAGCATCATTAAATAGAAAGGTTTAAAAGAACTGAATCATTCACATCCCCAAACCAAAGTCTGAGAGAGTTCATTCATAGAGGAAACCTTGTAGACATGTATTCTGTGAAAGGGAGGGACAAGCAATGAAATGGGAAGGAAAGGTGAAAGAAAAGGAAGGAAGAGGATGGGGAAAGGTAGGCAAGGTTTTATATGTACCAGAAACTGCGTTAAGTACTAAAGGTATAAATACAAGCAGAATATAAACACAAGAGATAATCCCTGCTTTCAAGAAATTTACATTCTCATGGGAGAAGACAGCATATTGAAAGGAGATGAAAAGGAGAAAGAAGCAAGAATATTCACACAGTGGGCATATTGGTGAAGTCTGGAGTCAGAAGCATAGGCAGGGGGATAATGACAGGAGAAAGAGGAAGACATGGAAAAGGAAGAGGAGGAGGAAAAAAGAGGAAGAAAAAGGAGAAGGAAGAGGAGATGGAGGAGGAGGAGATGGAGAAGAAGAAGGAGAAGGAGAAGGAGGAGATGGATGATGAGAAGATGGAGGAGGAGGAGGAAGAAAAAGAGAAGGAGAAGAAGGAGGTGGAGGAGGAGGAGAAGTAAGAGGAAGAAGGAAGAAGAAGAAGAAGAAGAAGAAGAAGAAGAAGAAGAAGAAGAAGAAGAAGAAGAAGAAGAAGAAGAAGAAAGAAGGCAGAGGAGGAGGAAGAACAGGAGGAGGAGAAGTTGGTAGTTGATATGAGGGTATTTTTCTTCTTATTTTCTCCAGCTTTGCTTTGTGAAGCTTTCTCTAGGTACCAAAATTGCTAATCACCTTGCTTCTCCTATTGTTTATTAGCTCCCTTGGTCTTGAGTATTTAACTATTCTGAACCTGATTTTTCTTAGGTATAAAATAAAAGGGGGTGGAGCCAAGATGGCGGAGTGAAGACACAATTCTTGGTGACCTCCTCTGACCTCTCTCAAACCAAAAGCAGATTAAGCCTCTAAACTGATTTTTAAGTCAAAGAACCCACAAATATTTGGACTACAACACATTCCTAGAAGAAACTACCTTGGAAGAGGTCTGCAGAAAGTCTGTTTCAGACAGGCAAGTGGTTTGGCAGTTTGCTGAGCTTGGGTGCAGCTCTGGGAAACAGGGCAGGAAGCCAGGCGAGAATCAGTTTGGCAGATTCTAAGCACCTGGGAAATTTCTGGGATGCTTTGGGCCACCCTGCCCTACTTGCAGGCAGGTGCTTTGGCAGATCTGCCTTTTGTAAAAGGTAGATTGTAACCCACTGCAAACATCAGACCTAGCCCGGATAGCCCAGCACTGGAAGTCAATCAGGCAAACTGCCCCCGGATAAATTAAAGCAGCTGCCACTCCTCTCCTTTAAACAGATTTCAAGCTTTTATTTTAAAAAATGAAAAAAAAAACAGAAACTCTTACCATAGACAACTTTTATGGAGAGCAAGAAGGGCATAACTCAGATCCTGAGATTCATAAAGGTAAAGCAACTCCAGAGGAAGCCACAAAAGGAGACATGACATGGTCCCCATTTCACAAGACTTTCCTGGAAGATTGCTTAAAGAATCTCAAAAGAGAGTTAGATGAAAAATGTGGAAATGAAGTGAGATTATTAAAAGAAGGAATGGAAAAACCATATAATACTCTACAAAAGAAATATGAAAAAGACACCAATTCATCAAAAAACAAAATTGGTGAAAGGGAATAAGACTGCAATGAACAAAAAATTCAATTGGCCAATTACAAAAGGAGTTAAAGGTAACAAGAAAATAATACATTAAAAATTAGAATTGAACAAATGGAAGTGAATGAATCAATAAGACTTCAAGAATCAGTTAAGCAAAAACCAAAAAAAGTGAAAAAAAAAGAAGAAAATATGAAATATCTCCTAGGAAAAACAACTGACCTGGATAATAGATCTAGGAGAGACAATTTACAGATAATTGGACTTCCTGAAAGCCATGATGAAAAAAAGAATCTAAACACTATCTTGCAGGAAATCTTGAAAGAAAACCGTCCTGATGTTTTAGAATTGGAAGGCAAAATCACCATCAAAAGAATTCAGCGATTACCTCCTGAAAGAGACCCCAAGGAATATTGTGGCTAAATTTCAGGACTATCACACCAAGGAAAAGATATTGCTAGCAGCTAGAAAGAAACAATTCAAATACTGAGCAACTGTAATTAGACTCACACAAGATCTGTCAGCTCCCACATTAAAGGATCAAAAGAACCTGGAACCAGATATTCCAAAAGGCAAAGGAACTTGAATTACAGCCAAGAATAAGCTATCCAGCTAGAATGAGCATTATCTCCCAGGGAAGAAGATGGATATTTAATGATATAGGTGAATTTCACCTATTTCTAATGAAAAGACCAGAGCTGAACAAAAAAAAATTGACCTTCAAAGACAGAACTCAAGAGAAGCATAAAAAAGGAAAAAGGAATGAACTCTTGAGAACTATATTTTTACTATGGATGTACTTAAAGAATGGGGGTATAATTTGATTTTACTTTGATAATATGAAAAAAACTAGAGATGGAAGGAGTATCATACTGGAAAAAGAAGGAAAAGGAGGTAAAATAAGGTAAAAAAAGGAGATAAAAATAAGGTAAAATATCATGAAGAGGCAAAGAAAATTTAATATAATTGAAGGAAAGAAGGGAGGGGGATAAGCATTGTGTGAATCTTACTCTCATCAGATTAGGCTCTAAAAGAGCATATAAGACACATTCGGTTTCATAGAGAAACTTGTCCCTCCATATAGGGAAGTGGGAGGGAAAGGAGGAAAAGAAAAGGAAATACTAATAGAAGGGAAAACAGAAGAATTAGGGGAAAGATGTAAAAAAATGGGAAGGGGTTCTAAAGGAGGGAGGACTGTTTGAGGGAAGTGGTCATCAAAAGCAAAATGGGGGGGGAGAGAGGAAGGGAGAAAGGGGAAAGGAAAGAGAAAAACATAACTTTAGGTAAATAAGATAGCAGGAAATACAGAATTAGTTATTTTAACTGTGAATGTGAATGGTATGAAGTCTCCCATAAAACAGAAGTGAATAACAGACAAAATTAAAAGCCAGGATCCAACAATATGTTGTTTACAAGAAACACATATAAAGCACAGAGACACATACAGGGTGAAGGTAAAGGGCTGCAGCAGAATCTATTATGCTTCAGCTGAAAAAAAGGAGGGGTAGCAATCCTAATCTCAGATCAAGTAAAAGCAAAGATAGATCTAATTAAAAGAGATAAGGAAGGAAACTATATTTTACTAAAGGGTACCATTGATAATGAAGCAATATCAATACTAAACACATATGCACCAAGTGGTATAGCATCCAAATTCCTAGAGAAGAAGTTAAGAGAGATGCAAGAAGAAATAGACAGCAAAACTATACTAGTGGGGGATCTCAACCTTGCTCTCTCAGAATTAGATAAATCAAACCACAAAATAAATAAGAAAGAAGTTAGGGAAGTAAACAAAGTGTTAGAAAAGTTAGGTATGATAGATCTTTGGATAAAATTAAATGGAGACAGAAGGGAGTTTATTTTTTCTCAGTGGTTCATGGAACTTATATAAAAATTGACCATGTGTTAGTTACTACATAATCTCAAAATCAAATGCAGAAAGGCAGAAATAGTAAATGCATTTTTTCAAACCATGATGTAATAAATATCATATGTAATATAAGGCCAGGAGAAAATAAAACAAAAGTTAATTGGAACTTAAATAATCTAATCCTAAATAATGAATGGGTGGAAGAGCAAATCATAGACACAATCAATAATTTCATCCAGGAGAATGACAATAATAAGACAACATACCAAAATTTGTGGGATATGGCCAAAGCGGTTATAAAGGGTAATTTCATATGTCTATATGCTTACTTGCATGAAATAGAGAAAGAGAAGATCAGTGAATTGGGCTTAGAATTTAAAAAGCTAGAAAAAGAATAAATTAAAACCCTCTATTAAATACCAAATTGGAAATTCTGAAATTAAAAGGGGAGATTAATAAAATTGAAAACAATAAAACTATTGAATTAATAAATAAAACTAACAGTTGGTTTTATGAAAAAAAACAACAATATAGATAAACCTTAAGTTAATTTAATTAGAAAAAGGAAAGAGGAAAATCAAATTGTTAGTATCAAAAATGAAAAGGGAGAACTTTTCACCGATGAAGAGGAAATTAGAGCAATAATTAGGAGTTACTTGGTCCAAATTTATGCCAATAAATTTGATAATCTAAATGAAATGGAGGTATATCTACAAAAATATAGATGGTCCAGGTTAACAGAAGAGGAAATAAATTATTTAAATAGCCCCATTTTACAGAAAGAAATAGAACAAACTATTAATCAACTCCCTAAGAAAAAATCTCCAGGGCCAAATGGATTTACATGTGAACTCTACCAAACATTCAAAGAACAATTAATTCCAATACTATATAAATCACTTGAAATAATAGGGAAAGAAGGTGTACTACCAAATTCCTTCTATGATACAGATATGGTGCTGATAGCTAAACCAGGTAGGGTATAAACAGAGAAAGAAAACTATAGACCAATTTCCTTAATGAATATTGATGCAAAATCAATTATTAAAATTAAAATTAAAAAAATTAAAATTTTAGCAATGAGATTACAGAAAGTCATACTCAGGATAATACATTATGATAAAGTAGGATTTATACCAGGAATGCAGGGCTGGTTCAATATTAGGAAAACTATCAGCATAATCAATTATATTAATAATTAAACTAACAAAAATCATATGATTATATCAATTGATGCAGAAAAAGCATTTGATAAAATTCAACACCCATTCCTATTAAAAAAAAACTGGAGAGTATAGGAATAAATGGGCTTTTCCTTAAAATGATCAGGAGCATCTATTTAAAACCAAAAGCAAGCATCATATGTAATGGGGACAAACTAGAACTATTCCCAATAAGATCAGGAGTGAAACAAGGCTGCCCACTGTCACCATTACTATTTAATATTGTATTAGAAATGTTAGCTTTGGCAGTAAGAGAAGAAAAAGAGATTAAAGCAATTAGAGTAGGTAATGAGGAAACCAAATTATCACTCTTTGCAGATGACATGATGGTATACTTAGAGATCCCTAAAGACTCAACTAAAAAACTACTTGAAACAATTCACAACTTTAGCAAAGTTGCAGGATACAAAATAAATCCACATAAATCAGCAGCATTTTTATTATATATTACCAACAAAGTTTAGCAGCAAGAAATACAAAAATAAATTCCATTCAAAATAACTGTTGATAGTATAAAATATTTGGAAATCTATCTGCCAAGGAAAAATCAGGAACTATACAAACTAAAGACAAAACACTTCATACACATATAAAGTCAGACCTAATCAATTGGAAAAATATCAAATGTTCATGGGTAGGCCGAGCAAATATGATAAAAATGACAATACTATCCAAACTAATTTACTTATTTAGTGTCATAC